>JAJEKV010000024.1:10693140-10941837 GCA_021234155.1 Isoetes taiwanensis
CGTGAAATCAAATAGCATAGAGAAGTTTTAATTTAAAATGGTGTTTTTGCTTTTATATTTCCTTTGTATTTTCTTTTTGGTAGCTCTCTTCCTTCTACCTCATAAGTTGTAATGTAAACACGCAGCAGACTTGTTTGGTGCATGCATGGTTCGAACCAACAAAACAACGATGCTTTTTCTTTCTTTACTTTATTTCCCTGTAAGCTTTATGGATTTTCCTCTGGGCCCCTTGAATTCAGAAGAAAGGGGCTTAAAGGTTTAAAGGTTCAAAGGTTATGTCTCACAGCCGACGTACTCCACTGATATGGGAGTTAAACATACCATGATAGGTACTTTTGCTGTTTTGCCACCTTACATATATCTAGCAATGCTAACATATTTCCATTGGAAACAAGGAGCTCAACAATCCAAATATAAAGAACTCAGGAACGAAAAAAGGCGTGGATAGTTCGACAGCTTGCTTTTCTAATTTAAGGTGAACTTCTACATTTTAAACCGTGGAGAATTAATTGCTGGTTGTCAATCATATTACTTAGGTTGCAATTATAATTCATTTTTCATAGTTGCACTATTCTTCATCGACTTTTCTTAGTGCACTTTTGAAGTATATCCAACTCATAAGCCGCAAAAGAAAGGCAAGAATTAGTCTATCTCTCTCTGCATGATAGAAACAAAAAGGTGGACGTCGTGTGCGTGATAATCAAGTATCAAAGTTTGTTGCTACATAAAAGTGCCATTAGATAAAAATTTTGTTGCTAAATTACTAATTCTTATCATCTGAATAATCGCGGATGGATTGGTCCTCTAATGGTATTTTGTGTTACAAAACGTGTTTTTCCTCGTTAAGCACGTAGAACGGTCCAACCTCGGGTTCGCATAAGTACATTTGCATTATGCCGCCAAATCGGCAAGGGCGTGCATTTGAAGCAGATCAGACATGATATATAAATTTTCTACACATTTACAAAGTAATACGCTTCAAGCTTTTTGCCTCTTGTTATGGTCACTGCATATTGACGCTTAAAGCATTAAATATGTTCACTTCCGACCTAGTCTAATGATGCAAACCGCTAGACTAGAAGCTTATCCTTTGCAGAAGTTGGATTGAATATCGTGGATTTAATCACCTTAGCGATTTTTGGACCACACTTAAACCGGATTAAGCATCATGTTTGTTTCCATAATCGATGTTAGGTCAGCCGAAATGCCTTATAGTACTATGTGTCCGATACTTCCCATTAATGACTTATGTAACATTGTCCCAGACCGGAAAGCAAATTATGGGCAAGGTTCCAAATATATGGCCGTAATGTATGTACCACATGTTCTCGCTACAACAAACATAAAAATCTTTGACAGTCACCACCAAACTTCCAAATCATTTTGCCTCGACAAGCTACCAACCAATTATTTGCTGAAGATCGGATGCCAACTCAAAACGCACTATGGAAATAAGACAGAATGGATTGAAGCTTTAACATCACCTTTGCATCATTTGGTTAACCATCACTACTTGGCTGCCCAAATAAAATAAAAGGAGGTTGAATTAATTAATAGTTGATTGTTAATAAGAGCCTCTTGGTCTCTATCATGTAAGTGAATTGAATTATTTGTATATAGGGAATTTTACTCTTGAAATAAGCTCTCAAATGTCTCAGCCCAAATTAATTATATGTATACCCCAGGAATTTATCAATCTAATCAATTTTATGGTACCATACTTGATAATCCCCAATCCTTGGTTTTGTAAACGCTAGATTTGAAATGGCCAAAATATCATCATTTTGTAAAACACCATTTTTATATGTTTTGTATCAAATTCAAAATCGATTTGTTCATCAGGTTCGCCCCGCCGCCTCCTCAAGGCCCGCATTAACACTTTTCTTACTTAGTGGGAGCGCGGAGTCGTATTATTGTGAAACAAGGGCCACCGGGTACTATTTGCCTAATTTGACTAATAGTTTATCCATTTAGTGGGCTCTTTTTTGAGTAGGGCATTTTTTTGCAATCATGCATGCCATTAGACATTAGATGACATTAGACTTCGAGTGGGATGCTCACAACAATTCGACATCGAAAGTTGGCATGATCATGTTACGGTTTGTTTTTTACACGAAGTATTATATGATAACAACTGCCTTATTATTTGTGTGTTGGGAAGATGTGCTATAGATGTCGAGAAAGATGCGGCTATGATGTTGAGATTGCGCTTTGAAAGAATACTTCAAAGAAGCTGAAGTGAGTGTTTTTTTGAAGAACGCGGTTCCACTTCATGTTATACATTCAAAATATTACAAAAGTGTTTCCGGTAAAAATATCTCCCCACGTGGTAGCTGCCAGATGACCATCAACAACTCCCGTGGCAAAACAATGCAAATGGTTGTTTGCATTTGTCCGGGTCGTATCAGAGACAACCTCCTCGCGAGACCTGATACTTTATTAGCAAAGAACTCCGGTGTTGGAATATGTAATGGAACACATTTTAGGGAGAATCCAACAAAGTACACAACATTAGGGCCCTTAGCCGTGCATCATGTGGAGATATTTCTTCACACTCTTTATAAACCATTATTTTTCTACCGGGGTCCATAACCGCAGTTAATACATTGATGATATTGTTATTAGACAATTTCAATAACAAGTTAATTGGCTAATAAACAATGTTCATTCTTTATGCAAATTACATGTGATGGAAGTTGCACATATGGATGTTAAAGGCCTAATAAAACATGACTGAAGCAACTCAGAAGCTTCTTTGAATGCAAACACATTCATGCCTCAACCTAAAAGGTTCTCAAGAAAAAGGTAGACAACAACACATACCAGCATCAACAAATATCCGCGGTCTCTTTATCCGTCTTTCTATTTGATCTAGGTGGTTCTAGAAATGCAAAGAATAATCAGCAGTTGATCATTTCGCTAATATTTTAATAAATCATGATGGTCTTGGGAATGGCTAAATCTTTTTGTCGGATCCCTTTCAAAATTCAACCACCACATGAGTCACACAACTTTACCCTCGATAAGTAATTCTTTGGTCCCATAAGAGTACACAAATATAGACTTTGTAACCTAGGGGGAAAATTTGAGTTTCACCACTTTTGCTTTCTCTCAATAAGGAATACATAAGGGCCACAAGAGCCTTCCACTCAATCATTTCGCATTTACAACTTCAAATAAACCCATTTAGAAGGTTGTTTTTCACTATTCCCCGGCACTTATATCTTTTTCTTTTCTTTTCCTTTTCTTTTTTTTTCTTTGTTTTAAAGGGGAGGCCAACTTGGCTTGCACTATCTCAATGCTCGCATCACAAGGCATCTACAAACAATGCATCTACTTTTATGACAAAGCTATTCCTTTTCACATTTCTTAATTTTCAAGCACACAAAGAAGTATTTATCAGATAGTGCATTTTCACTCTTAAATAGAATGCCTATTGCTGATCCTTACTTTCTTTTGATCAAAATTTTGTTTAGTGGGACATTGGAATCGTATTTGTATAAGCCAGACCGGCTTTGCTTCCACTAATTTCTAATGAAAGGCACCACTATGCATCCTTAAATGAGATGCTAACTTCACTAAGGCTACCTCCAAAATCACGCCCAATCACACTTTCCTTTAACACGCGCTATTTCAACTTATTTTCACTTTTCATTTGTCGAATATACCACTGTCTGGCCATCGAAAGCACACATAATTGATATCATTTTGCACGACACATCGCCGACGACCGCAAGACGCACACGCTTGCTAGTTATTACTAATTATATATGTATTGATGTGTTGTGCTTCAAGCAGTTAATGTGACATCAGCACCTCGGGCCGCTTAGGTGCTCTTCTTGAGAAGGAGCAATAATTTTCTTTGAGTTGCTTCCTCATTTCTATATGTGTGTCAAGAGGTCCAATCGAGGACCAATCTTGCTCATTTGACATCCTCCTCGATGTTCTACATCTTTTTTGTAAAATACCCTGTGGACACCGCCAAGTATGTAACTTTTTGGAAGTAATGAAACCAGTTTTACCTTCTTAATATGATTAAATCCCTAATCTTAATGGTAAGGACAAGATTATTTCAAGGGGTAGAATGTGTGACGCTTCATATTTATATGATAAGTTTATATATTTATACACCTAATGTAAGTGTATAACCCTCGACATCGCCACCAAGGGTGTGGAGCCATAGGACCATGGGAAGTTAGCATAAAAGGGATTATTTTATTCATGTTAATTAAACATGAGATGGATGCGTACTTAGAAACAATCAATATAGCTAAGAATGTGTTAGTTCTTAGATTCGTGTGATTATCTAAACCTCGTGATGATTAGATGGATGGTGTCTAATTGATGTTCTATATGTGAAAGTATTATGGATGATCTATGAATGAATCTTCTCTTTCTCGCTCCTCCGTGAATTGGGGTTTAAAGGGGGTAGAGGCCTCGAAAGTTACTAGATTTATGATGTTCCTACTAGAACCCTCTAAATCCTAGGTTAAATGCACCGTGGCGAAGAGCCCAACTGGGTCAGAGAGGTTAAGTGTGTGATTGAGCAACAAAACGCTTTATCTGGGATGGAGCCTTGTCGAAAGCATGGCTACCAGAGCTCCCACAAGTGCTAGGCTTATAGCCTACCGTTTGGCTCCGATATGTCTCAAGCACCTCCAGGCCGTGAGGCTTTGGTCCGAAGGGATGTCCTGGGCTCAAGCAGTGGTGAGCCGACCTATAGATTTTGCAAGTGGTGAGCTGTGTGTAAACTTTGAACGTAACTTTTTCTAAAGCAAATATGATAAGGGAAATACCCATGTCATATTTAGATGCAAAAGAATACATGTATTACGTGCCATAACAATGTTGTAAGATTTTTTGAGCAGAAAGTTCTTTTCACATCTTCTTTTCCAGCGTCACTTTATGATTTTATTCTACCATACACTCAGAAAGAGCAAGTCAAAATAGAGCATGCTGCCAGGGAAGGTTGAATACATCTCGTATCAACTTTGTAATTGGCACTCCAGTCGGTTGGAGATACTCCCACTTTGGCAAAGTTGATGTAGATGCAGACGATACCGGCAGTCATCGCGATGATTACCACTACGTGAACGTAGTAGGTGAGCTCAAGCATATGATCATTCTCGGTGCAAGAATATTTAACTAATCTAATGTGTAGGTTCTCTCCATCTATCCAGTTTTGATCCGACCAAAGTTTTTGACATAGATAATGGATGCTATTTTATAAGTGTTGAATTTAGGTTGTGAGGCAAGAAGCAGCCGATGTAGGCTAGATGGAACTAGATTTAGATCAAAATTAGCAAATTCAACTTATTCCTTATCTTATTGTTTGAGTTACTAGTCCTATTTCCACCGAAAAGCATAATGCTTATGGTTATTCTAGAGAGGTTTCCATATATTTTGGCGTGATGGCATATGTGATGCAGATAGTTCATTTCATGATACATGGTGATAGTTGACATCGCTCAACGTTGTTGAAGCATGCATGAAGAAACTATAGTTTTATACTCAATATTGTCCTTTCTTTCTAATCCATTAGAACCGAGGAGTTGGTGAACATCTCTATATCCAAAGCAACTGACATCCACAAGCTGGGTGGTGACTCCTCCGTCATCATCTGCCTTTTTGTGATTTCACATAGGTGGAAGTTGCTAGCTTGCTATTTTTCTTGCTAAAAAATGAGTGTTATCTCCGGCCCAAGGCACATAAAGATGGGGCAACGACCACATCTAAATATGTCATTTCAACTATGACAACAATTACTTTTCTAAAAGAAAGAAACAAAGCAACCATGTTTAACCATGAACATTTACCATATGCTTCTCCTTTATTAGAATGATCGGGCAAATCTTTTGTTTTTCCTGCGACATCTAGCCTCTAGCTAGACATGCTTGCTTTTATTTCTCTATATGTTCTATGTGAAGATCTAATGCTAACATGCTTCTCGCCATATTTCCATATAAGGTATTTGGAATTGACAAGTGCTTCAACTCCAACGTGATTTGTCATAACTCACATGTTCTTCCCCAAGGTATCTCTATTTGTCGGATGATCTAGAAGTATGGTTGAAATGGTTTTATAAATCAATCTTTATGTAATGATTAGTCCAATCTCTTCTCTTAAGGTAAACATTATGAGGCTAATGAAGTTCCCAAAGGCTATTTTCCCAAGGGATAAAAAAGCGTTGATGTGCATCTTTCTTATTGTTTTCTTTTTCTATACCAACCCATGATGAATTTTTATATTTTAGCTTATGAAAGAATCCGGTTGGTCTCAAGATGCCATTTTGAGATGTGGCAATGGTTAAGGTCTTCAGATGTGGAGAGTATATGGAGAACATTAAAAGAAGGCAATGGTTAAGGTCTGTATGTGGAGAGTATATGGAGAACATTACAAGGGCTTTAATTGTTCCGCAAAAGCAAAACTCCTTTTAAATTTGTTTTTAACTACCAAGTGACACCGTATTACAACCTTTTATCCATAGTTATTGTTCATAACTGCGGCGCAACATTCAAAAACTCGTTCAAAGCATCAACGAAGCAAAGCCTGCATCTTCAAATTCATGTATTTAAGCGCATAGAGTCGGTTTCTTATATAATAATCTTTTTAATTGATGGGCTTCTTAGAAATAAAATTTTAATTGGCTTCTTAGAAATAAAATTTTAATTTACTTATTCATCCTTTAATTGCATCTCTTGAATTAAACAATATCTTGTTCTCAGAGTCACCCCAATTGGTCAAATTCGTTAGTGCACAAAACATTGGAGACTCTACAAACCGCCAAGCAAGCTTCAGATACAACTTTTTGGCCAAAGCAAAAACTCCATAAGAGTGGCAAGCATCTAGCTTAGATTCTTTTAGCTGTTTTTCTTCATTTTCTTTAGATTAAAGGCACTTTAGCCAAAGATCATGGCTTTTGTTCGAGCTTGGTTTTGGCCCGAAGGCAAAGGCATGTATGCAATAGATTATGCATTAGGGATTTTTTGAGATTAGGGATTAGTCCTACTTACTAGATTGTTTTCATTTTTCGTTTTTGAAATCTGACGTGAAAGCCACTTTCCACCAACAATGATCATAATACTGGCAGCAACAGCTACCATTGCAACTAACATTAGGTTCAAACATTTACAGATTTATAAGACAATGTCAATAAGAGCCCAAACAGATCTTTCTCCAAAAAAGAAGCCTAACAACAACATTTTTATCCGAATCTGCAAAGATTTCAACAAAAAAGTTTACAATGTTTCCTCCAATAAGAAATAAGGGTCATCTGTGGCACCACAAAAGTAGTAAACTTCTGCATATTCTTTAAGTCTTTGAGTCAACTAGTAATCTCTACATGCCAAAAACCCAAAACTACAAGAAATCTCATCCTGCTCTAGAATTCTAGTAAATATTCTTCAAACTATCTTCTGTCATCATCACTCTGTTTATGGTTGCATTATGGCTGGACTCCCTTTCGATTTTTTTCGGCTGTTAGATGAAGGCCCAAAATAAAAAAAAAAGCTAAGGTTTCGAGGCCCACATCTTTATTCCTCAGATCTGGGCCATCCATTGGGTGTGCTTTGAAAGTCAACCTTGCACAATTGACTCAATATTTTTACCCCTCACAACCATTGAGATATCGCATAATACCAAATACATGTACATGAGTCCGTGGAATCGAACCCCGGCTTAGCACCAAAGATTATCATTCATGTATAAGAGGGATCCCCACCGATCCCCTTATACACAAAATGGCCCACTTAACCAAAAAATATGTCAGTACAAATGTATTATTTAAATATCAAGCACAAACAACATGAAGCTCTGCAAAAAACAGATTGCACATTTCAATTTCAACCCCATTTGAATTATACAGTTAATGTACATATTGTTCATAAGATCAAAACAGACAACAACATATATAACCTAAAAAACAAAACTAAGAGTCATAACAGAACAGTTCAACCAATAGCCATGGAGTGATCTCCTCAGATAAAAACAGTATAATCCGCACCTTTTCTCGGGTCGCTTTCCTCATCGAGATGCCTCACCAAAAGCGTAAAACAAGATTCCAACAGATTTTTTACAATACTAACAGTCGGACACAACAGATAACAGAGAAAACAGAATCAAATAAAAAGAAAAATACCTGGTTCAAGGCGCCAAAGCTTCATCTCCAAGGCGCCACCGGATAAACTACATGTTCAGCGCATGCAAAAGACACCTTCCTCTCGATTTAATGCCATAAAGACCCATCACCATCAGATCATTAATGCATGCCAAACCTTAGATAACATCCACTCTTACAAACCACAAAACCTTGAAAACTACGAAGCTGCTGTCCACCATCATCTTTATACATATTCCTATACGAATATGTGCCTAAACCTTAGAAAATCTTAGCTTATAAAGCTACGATTTCTTCTTGTGGCACCATTATTGCACACTGCATTTTTTGCATAAAGTCGTAATTTGTACTGTACATATGGTAATAGTACTGAATGTGATAAAACAATGTGATAAAACAATGAATGTGTCCTTTAATTGCATCTCTTAAATTAAACAATATCTTGTTCTTAGAGTCACCCCAATTGGTCAAATTTGTTAGTGCACAAAACATTGGAGACTCTACAAACCGCCAAGCAAGCTTCGAATGCAACTTTTTGGCCAAGCAAAAACTCCATAAGAGCGGCAAGCATATAGCTTAGATTCTTTTAGCTGTTTTTCTTCATTTTCTTTAGATTAAAGGCAGTTTAGCCGAAGATCATGGCTTTTGTTCGAGCTTGGGTTTGGCCCGAAGGCAAAGGCATGTATGCAATAGCGGTTGCCTATAGACATGGAATGTCTCGATTTTCTGCTACTAGTGAAAGGGAGGTTCGCATGTGAAAACTCCAACCTGATATTCTTGACAAAATCAATGTCAAAGATGGAAAATCTTTCTCAAATATGTCGGACCCATCCAAACCATATTTCAGCACAAAAGTCATAGATTGAAGTTGCCCTCCTTACCTCTATTTCTCTTGTACTAATTGGAAGCTTAATGCCATCTAAGCTTCCAATTTGGATTTGTACTTAATGCATCTATATTTAGGAAACCAATAGCATTCCATGTTATCTTTAATCGAAACTGCAACGAAATCGATTTTTACCACTTGCAAGATGATTATAATGAATAAAAAATGCATAAGCTCAATCCTTGCCACTTGCACGATGACCACAATGATGCATAGTTAAGGACGCATATATGGGTCTTCTAATGGACAACCCATTGATGCATTAGCATCTTGTTTTAAAAGACTTTGCCAAAGCCTTCTATGGTGTAAAATATACCCTGTCTACATGGCACCTCATCACCAAGCCTCTATTCTATTCTGTTCTATTATAGTCTTAAAAAGACCTAGAAAAATTAAGACCCATGCAAAGCTCCAATCAAGTTAAAAATGATGTTCAATAATGTTAATATCCAACAGTTTTTTATTGTTTGTTATACAAGGTACAAACTATGCCTTAAAAAAAAAATAAATAAAAACACCATGCAAAACAATCTAAGCTAATCAAATACAAAACTAAATTTAAGCCTAAAACTGCCCAAGGCTCCTGTTGGGCCCAAGGCTCCTGTTGGGCTAGTTCTATTTGGAATAGAAAACATTTAGTCCTACTTACTAGATTGTTCCCATTTTTCGTTTTTGTAGCTACCTACACTCCCCTCCCCCCCTTTTTTTCTTCTATGAGTACAAATGAACATAAACTACCATGATGGAAGTCCCAAGTTGCTGAGCAAAGTGTAATATCTTCATGCTGCTTACAGGAGCTTTGACGACAAGAGAATCATGGAGCACTTTAACACTGATGTCTGGCGAAACTTCTCTAATGTCTTGGAGTTTCAAGCGGTGTTGTAGAAGCTACAAGACCCAAGTGCAAAGAGTAGGATTGTGAATCACTACACGCCCCAAAAGCTAATCAACCATCTAAGAGGCAGTAGTCAGCATTTCTATCAAACAAAACAAGCAGTGCTAGCCGGATAAAACCGGAGCGCAAATTATCAAATCTAAATCTAGCTTTGTCCAGAAGAGATTCATCATGATAGACATTTTCAAGAGAGGAAAAGACAGGTAGGTGCTCATCTGCCACTATATAACTATATAGAACCTCTTAATCTGCCAATGATATTGTGAAACAGAAGCTTGACCTCAAACACTTGCCAACTAAACAAAGGATTAATGCTCTAATTTTGAAGGTCTCTTTTCTAGCCATTCTGACTTGCTTATCTATGCATGGAACCTACTGGACACTGGACTATATCTTCAAGAATTTGAGCCTTGCACTTCAAGTGCCCCAATTTTTCTCTTGCCAAAGTTGTGAGCACATATGTGAGCTGCAATAAGAACCACATCAAGAGATTATACTCGAAAAACAATATTTGCAGCTAGGCAACTGTAATCCAAACCCTTGACCCTGTTATGCATTAAATTTCAAAGTATACATTAATTGAGGCTTGATCTCGTACCTAACACCTGCTTGAATCACCATCCATATACACAACTCTAATACTCTAGCTCTGACAAATTGTGTGCTTCTGAAATGTGGAAACCATCTCTTGCCACAGACATGGTACCCTTCAGCAGAAATAGGGCTAAAGGAGGCAAAGGAAAACTCGGCTGTGGCATGAATGCTTCTAGAATGCCAAAGAGACGACCATGGCTTATGAACTTAACTCTCGAAAAATGGATTTCTAGATGCAAGACCCTTCTTGGTGCATTTTATTACTTCTACAAAGGCAGAGTTTTGGCGATTCTCTCTAACCATAGGATACCAACACCCGATCCACACCCGATCTAAGGCAACAGAAACCAGTTGGTCCGGTTGCTCAACCGATAGTTTCAATTGATCAGCCAACAGCATATCCACAACATATTCCAAGAATCCCACTTGAGCAAAGGTTTGGCCCCCCTCTAGGGGCAACCCAAAAATGATATTCAATAATGTTAATATCCAACAATTGTTGATTCTTTGTTATACAAGGTACAAACTATGCTTTAAAAAAAAAAAACCTAGTCAAAACAATCTAAGCTAATCAAATGCAATAAACCTGAAACTGCCCAAGGCTACTGTTGGGCCTTTTCGCTAGTTCTATTTGGAATAGAAAACATTTACTCCTACTTACTAGATTGTTCCATTTTTCGCTTTTTGAAATCGGCGTGAAAGCCACTTTCCACCAACAATGATCATAATATCGGGCAAAGAATAAATACCACCGCTGTAACTAACATTAGGTTGAAACATTTACAGATCTATAAGACAATGTCAATAAGAGCCCAAACAGGTCTTTCTCTAGAAGAAGCCTAACAACAGCATTTTTATCTGAATCTGCAACATTTCATCAAAAAACGTTTACAACGTTTCCTCCAATAAAAAATGCATTTTTTGACAAAGGGTCATCTGTGGCACCACCACAGTAAACTTCTGCATATTCTTTAAGTCTTTGAGTCAACTACAGTAATCTCTACATGCCAAAAACCCAAAACTACAAGAAATCTCATCCTGCTCTAGAATTCTAGTAAATATTCTTCAAACTCTCTTCTGTCATCATCACTTTGTTATTGCACACTGCGTTTTATGCATAAAGTCGTAATTTGTAATGTATGGATGGTAATAGTACTGAATGTGATAAAACAATGTGATAAAACAATGAATGTGTCCTTTAATTGAATCTCTTAAATTAAACAATATCTTGTTCTCAGAGTCACCCCAATTAATCAAATTTGTTAGTGCACAAAACATTGGAGACTCTGCAAACCGCCAAGCAAGCTTCGGATGCAACTTCCTGGCCAAGCAAAAACTCCATAAGAGCGGCAAGCATCTCGCTTAGATTCTTTTAGCTGTTTTTCTTCATTTTCTTTAGATTAAAGGCACTTTAGCCGAAGATCATGGCTTTTGTTCGAGCTTGGTTTTGGCCCGAAGGCAAAGGCATGTATGCAATAGATTATGGTTGCCCATGGACATGGAATGTCTCGATTCTCTGCTACTAGTGAAAGGGAGGTTCGCATGTGAAAACTCCAACCTGAAGTTCTTGACAAAATCAATGTCAAAGATGGAAAATCCTTTTAAATATGTTGGACCCATCCAAACCATATTTCAGCACAAAAGTCATAGATTGAAGTTGCCCTCCTTAACTCTATTTCTCTTGTACTAAATTGGAAGCTTAATGCCATCTAAGCTTCCAATTTGGATTTGTACTTAATGCATCTATATTTAGGAAACCAGTAGCATTCCATGTTCTCTTTAATCGAAACTACAACAAAATCAATTTTTACCACTTGCAAGATGATTATAATGAATAAAAAATGACACATAAGCTCAATCCTTGCCACTTGCACGATGGCCACAATGATGCATAGTTAAGGACGCATATATGGGTCTTCTAATGGGCAACCCATTGATGCATTAGCATCTTGGTTTAAAAGACTTTGCCAAAGCCTTCTAGGGTGTAAAATATACCCTGTCTACATGGCACCTCATTTACCAAGCCTCTATTCTATTATATTCTATTATTATTATATTCTTAAAAAGGCCTAGAAAAATTAAGACCCATGCAAAGCTCCAATCAAGCTAAAAAATGATGTTCAATAATGTTAATATCCAATAGTCTTTGATTGTTTGTTATACAAGGTACAAACTATGCCTAAAAAAAAAAAAAATGCAAAACAATCTAAGCTAAACAAATACAAAACTAAATTTAAGCCTAAAACTGCCCAAGGCTCATGTTGGGCCTTTTTGCTAGTTCTATTTGGAATAGAAAACATTTAGTCTACTTACTAGATTGTTCCCATTTTTCGTTTTTGTAGCTACCTACACTTCCTTTTTTTTTTTCTTTTGTAAGTACAAACGAACATAAACTACCATGATGGAAGTCCCAAGTTGTTGAGCAAAGTGTAATATCTTCATGTTGCTTACAGGAGCTTTGACGGCAAGAGAATCATGGAGCACTTTAACACTGATGTCTGGCGAAACTTCTCTAATGTCTTAGAGTTTCAAGCGGTGTTGTAGAAGCTACAAGGCCCAAGTGCAAAGAGTAGGATTGTGAATCACTACACGCCCCAAAAGCTAATCAACCATCTAAGAGGGAGTAGACAAACTTCTTAAAGACGACGAAGACCTAGTTGATGTACTGATAGATGAAAACTAAAGACTGAAAGGAGAGTTCCAAGAGATGAGAGCAAAAGTCAGCATTTCTATCAAACAAAACAAGCAGTGCTAGCCGAATAAAACCAGAGCGCAATTATCAAATCTAAATATAGCTTTGTCCGAAAGAGATTCATCATGGTAGACACTTTCAAGAGAGGAAAAAGACAGTGGGTGCTCATCTGCGTTTCAAGAGAGGAAAAGATAGGTAGTGCTCATCTCGCAGCGTCTTGAACTAAAGGAGCAAATGCTCGGTTTTATGTTTGAACTAGTTATGTGGACCTTTGAAAAATTAGGGACATGGGCCCTAAAAATAGGACATCTCTATTCTCTATCCTAAACTAAAACACGTCAACAAATATATACCCCTCTTAAGATCAACGTTCCATGCCTTTTGCTTTTATCTCCTTCTTCACGGGTGTGTCAATATCTAATTCTTGTGCACCACAACATGCATGTAAACATATAGTGCCACACTTTACCATCAGCAACTAGCAACTACAGAAGGCTTTGAAGGTTTTACATCTGCTATGTCACCTGGCCCCTTCATATAACAACAAATATATCAGCATACCTGCAACATGTGGAGCACATAAATCAGCATTCTTCCCATATTGCAAACAAAATTTCATTATGTCTGAAGCCTAAGCATAGTCATCCAAATAATCGTTCCATGTTTGATGTCAAAAACCTCTCCCTACTCATTCCTAAGAGCATAAATAAAAGACCAACTTTCTTTGCATAACATAAGAAAATCTGCTCTTGGAATCCAAGGGTGCTATGAAGCTTCAAGGGTGTTATGAAGCTTTCAAGGGCACATCTAGTATTCTCCTGCATTTTCCATACATATGAAGGAATTGTCGATGAAGAAAGAAAATTGATTTTTATAGAGATTTTGAAAGCCACTTTCCACCAACAATGATCATAATACTGGCAGCAACAGCTATCGTTGCAACTAACATTAGGTTGAAACATGTACAGATTCATAATGCAATGTCAATAAGAGCCCAAACAGGTTTTTCTCCAGAAGGAGCCTAACAACAGCATTTTTATCTGAATCTGCAACATTTCAACAAAAAAAAGTTTACAATGTTTCCTCCAATAAAAAATGCATTTTTTGACAACAAAAGGCTCATCTGTGGCACCACCAGTAGTAAACTTCTGCATATTCTTTAAGTCTTTGAGTCAACTACAGTAATCTCTACATGCCAAAAAACCCAAAAGTACAAGAAATCTCATCCTGCTCCAGAATTCTAGTAAATATTCTTCAAACTCTCTTCTGTCATCATCACTCTGTTATTGCGCAGTGTGTTTTATGCACAAAGTCGTAACTTGCACTGTATGGATGGTAATAGTACTGAATCTGATAAAACAATGGATTGTCTTCCTGGATAAGATCAAAGCTTGGCAAATTTTACTGATTGAGGACTGGTTGAATGAAAGCATCACTCAACTTTGCACAGAACTTGAACGGGTTGCAAAAGATTCAATAGTGTGTGTTTAAACGAAACAGTCGTTTTGGGCATGCCTTCGATTTTGTGTTATACTCCTGATGCATAAAAGTACGTTTATGCATCAGAATTAACAGAAGACCTCTCTCTGTCATCCCTGGCACAACTCGCCTATTGCACAACTCTGAAATTTCTGTCCAAGAAATATCTAACGCATTTCCATGAGCATCCACCAGCAAATAGTTTTTGAATCAAAATTAAACGCAAACAAAAAAACATCATATGCGTCAGGCAGGAAAATGTGCTGTGGAATCCTGAAGAGCTACAGTAAAGTACCTGTGTGGATGAACGAAGACGGAGCCCATATTCGAGCGGCTTACAGCTGACCACGTCTGCCCTAAACAGACTTGACGCTCCGCCTTACACGCCACGTTGTCAACATGACTCAAGAGCGGACTTTGACCTTCATGAGACCCACTTTGCAATCAGTCTTTCAATTTCCATATAATGGGACCTCACGGTGCTCACCTCTCTTGCCTTAGCATCTTCTTCATCATGTCGGGTCGTTCACGTACTTTGACGGGCTATTCTCTCTATGTGTATAAAAGAGCATGTATACACCAAGATTGAAGCATAACAGAGTCTCAAGCACACATTGGCTCACACAACCACTATGGCAATTACAAAAGTGCACCTTGCCGCTATGCTTGCTATCATGTTCTTCATCCTGGGCACTCAAGCCGACTCTGGGAGATCCACATGGTACGAGGGCAATTATAGAAGTAAGTTTCTAAAGCTAACAATCCTAAGACTACATCTCTAAACCAATTGATCTTTTACAGATAATGCTTGTAATATGGATGTCCCTGGCGACTACATGTTTGCTGCAGGAAGCAAACCCATCTACAATAATGGATATGGATGTGGTGCCAAGTACCAAATCAGTTGTGTTCGTGCCAATAATGAAGGGGCAGGTTGCTATAACCATGACACTTTTATCATCCACGATTATTGATTACTGCAATGACGCCGACGGCCCTTGCAATGCTGAGCTTGACCTTCCAAAGGAGCTCTTCCAAAGGATGGCACCTCTTGACACTGGAAACATCATCATTGAGTATAATCGCATTTAGCTTCAAATCATAGATAAATAAATAAATAAATAAACAAGGATAGACCTTTTGTCATCATCGATGGGGCTTCTTCTGAAAAATGAAAGAGGCTTTCCAATAAGATTACGTCAATAATATATATAGCTTATAATGATTCTTGGTGGTTATGAATGGTTTGATGTTTGAGACTCCTTGGTAAATGTCTTGAAAACGAGGGTATATGTGATTTTAACATTTACAACACTGGTTTGATTTGCATTAACTCAAATTACAAGAAATTTATAGCAACGACAATTGTTTCTCACTTCCTGTGTATGTTTGAAACCTGTGGATGGAACTCATTTATAACATCCAATAGTTCTCTTTGCATTCTAAATTGGAGATGCTTAGTCATAGTTGTTTTTATCCAAAGACATGGTAGTGTAGGTTGAGCCATGATAATTGTTAATAAATGAAAGTTAGTTTGATACATTGCTCAATGAAAATTTGGTCCTGAAATGATGTGGCAATGACATGGCAACTTGGAAAGTAAAATTTGACTAGTTATTTTTAACTATTTGGAAATAGATTCCTTACCAAATTCCTAATAAAAATCCTAAAAAGTTGTCATGTTGCAAAAGTGCCTAGTCATCAAGTTCATATCACTCGTATCTTGCCATGTCACCCAATAATTGCCACATCACCCTTGGAAAGCAGAAGTAGTACATCGCTTCATTTTTTGCCTAGTCAAAAGTTGGTCTTGCTTACACTTGGCATGACGTATCACCATCTGAAGTGCCACATCATCATCTTTTATGCCTTTGTAGATTGTGGAGTGCTTATTATCTGATCCCAAATTTGACTACAAAATATGTGATGTATCCCAATAATTTTTTTCGAAAGATCAAGTACTACAAACTTGGCGGGCTATATAGATCATTCTGCCTAGTATTTACAAACTTTTGTGGAATAATAGTGAGCCAGATGGGAGCAGATGTTCCAGGGGAGGCGACGACTGCCAAAAACATAGTGCTCAACTGAAGTTACTAAAATTGTCCTTTTTTATATTTGTCGCAAAAATAAACCATAATTTATATGCCTCGGGACATTGCATAGCAAATTGCTTCGACGGTGCCACCACAGAGGACTCGCGGCCCTCTGCCTCAGCTAGAAGCACTGCCTAGCATTATCCCCTGCAATGGCCCTCCTCCTCAAGAAAATTATGTAGTACCTTTAGGAACCATATACCTTAGGTAAAATTAAGAAATGTGAAAACTATCCAACGGTCGAGTGACCTATATATAATTCTACCAGCTTTCATCCATTGGCCCTTTCTAGGGCCAAGACATGCTAAAAACAACAGAACGTGAAACCTATAAATGATGTGAGCTCGAAGCTTTTCCTTTTGAAGGTTGTTGTATGTAGCAATCTTAGACATTTCTCCAAAGAGCTCTATGTAGCTTCTATATCATCAGGGTCGTCAATGAGAGCAAGGGTTACATGAGCATAAATACCATTTTTGGTGACTATACACTCTCTCATTTGTAGTTCTCTGAATTTTTTTGTACATGAATCTTGTGTTGTGCATTGAATATTATCTTGCCAAGCAGTCCTCATGCTGTTAACACATGCTTCCATTTCCTTCATTTCTGATTCAATACATCCTCATGTTGAATGACTTTGTCCCAATGAGGTTGCCAGAACAAGCAATGCAATATTTTTGCCTTGCCATTTACACAATTAGCATATTCAATCGATTGGCATACTGGTTCCACAATTGTTGGATACCTAGAATATTATCTGGCTTAGTCGACCTTCGTCCAACCCACCTTCAAAGTCTTTAAGGCTAAATTTTGTTCGAGCAAAAACAAACACCAGTACCACACGTATCGGATATAAAGTGAGTAAATCACATGCTAATGGTAAAGCATGTTGTGGTTCATCACAGACAACTGAACATTGAACAGAATTGATGGCAAAGACTTCCTAGCAACTTGCCCTGCATTCAGATTTCTCCATCCAAGCAAGGGCAATACGCTGTGTTATGTTTTGAACATGTCAGTTGCATCTATACAAATGGATTTACATATTTGACCTGGTGCTTCAGAAGTTTTATTGTTAATAAAATATTGTCTAAATCTGCTTCTTCATCTCCTGTAATTGTATTATGATCTTCCAGCAATGTGTTAGGTAGGGTCCATGATCTCTATCTTTAAAGGAAATGTGCATTTTCATAAGCTTTTATGGAGCAGATTGCATGGGTTCTCCATCATCTTGATTGGCAGAAGCAGTTACTGAGTTTCCTTGTGGTTTGGACTATCTGTAGCTCTGCTTCCATATTCTAAATCTTCTGAATGCGCATATAAGTTCGTGCTGGACAGGCAGATTGAAAATTTCATGTAGTCTGATCAATTGGACTTTTAGAAGCAGGAACAACTTTACATTCTCAAATTCCTCATGCTTCATTTTATGCATGCCACGATTATTTTGAGGTTGTCCAGCATTGCTTTTCTTCTCTTGAGCTTCCAGCCGAGATGACAAGTTTTGCAGCAGGGTCCAAAATAGTTTTTGCATCCAGAACAACAGATCCACTGTCCCATGCCTCATCCTTAGACACAAATTTCCTTATGTCATTGATTAAAGGCTTTCAGCAAGGCAAGTTACTTCAGGAACATGCAAAACCATATTTCAAGTTTGAAGAGGTTTAGACATAAAACCAAAGCTTTGGGCTGCATGTGCTAGAAAGCTTTGAAATAGATTATTATGTCAAACTTACAGCAATGTCCATGCAGGTTCATAAAATGCCCTAACAAACCGAGCCATCATGCACTTACATTGCATTTAAATTAAATTCCAATAAAAAGAAGACTGCTCAATCATCTGATGCCGCCAACAATACACAGATCACATCTCTAAATCCTTCCTAGGGTTATCTTTTAATGATCTCACATTGCAATGACGTGCCTAACTCAACTCAAAGAGCGTTACCTGTAGAACAATTGAGGGAGTCTCTTCTTTCCGCCTTCCAAACGTGCAACTGCGAGTAAAGCTCTCAACAGAGGTGGCAGCAGGATGTTATTTTGGTGTCGCAAGGGCCAGAACTTCAAATATTAAAGGTCGGATAACATACAAGTTGATGTGGAAGTCTAGCATACGTTAGAAACATGTGTCCATGTTATAAATCTACGCATACATAGTTACAAAGTTGATATTTTATAGAAAAGAGCTTAACACTATCTTTAAAAAAGATCTTAACACGATCTTCTAGGACCTTAAAGTTGTCTGCTATACATTAAGAACATGTGTCCATCTTTAAAATCTCAGTTAGGCCATGAATCAGAAAAGACTGTGCTTCCAGACTATAATCCAAACTATTTTACACAGTAGATAAGCCCGCTTTAAACTCAGACCAGGTTAAGTCGATTGAGGTAGGATTGATTGCATTTAAAACTGGAAAATTGCATGATACATACACACAGACACAGGGGGAGCATGAATGAAATTTGGCAAAATGCCTGAACGTAAACTCCAAATTTGTGGTGCCAGGAGCTGATAACTTAAGAAACAAAACTTTCAAAAATGTTGTAGAGCTTTTATTCTCTTTGCAACCTCAAATATCAAGATCAAATGTAAGAGAGTTGGGGTAAGTGAAGCAGTGGGTCCAAAATAGTTTTCTGCATCCAGAACGACGGATCCAGTATTCCATGTCTCATCCTTAGACACATATTTTCTATCTTTTTATGTGGTCATCGATTGAAGGCTTTTAGCAAGGCAAATTCCTTCAGGAACATGCAAAAACATATTCAGGTTTGATGAGGCTTAGACATAAAACCAAGGCTTTAGGTTCTAAGGTTGTGATGGGATGCACCCTTGGGCTTGGATTTGTTCTTGGGGTGAGCATAGCTGGTGTAGGATTGATGCTTTGATGGAGCATGGGCTGGATTATGTCAATAATATATAGCTTATAATGATTCTTGGTGGTTATGGATGGTTTGGTGTTTGAGGCTGCTTGGTAAATGTCTTAAATATGAGGCTATATGTGATTTTAACATTTACAACATTGGTTTAATTTGCATTAACTCAAATTACAAGAAATTTAGAGCAACGACAATTGTTTCTCTTTATCGACTCACTTCTTGTGTATGTTTGAAACCTATGGATGGAACTCATTTGTAGCATCCAATAGTTCTCTTTGCATTCTAGATTGGAGATTCTTAGTCATAGTTGTTTTTATCCAAAGGCGTTTAAGTGCATATGGTCTCTCATCAAATAATATCTAATAAGAAGTGTTGGATTCTAAGGCAAATTTGCTTTATGAATAACAAACATTCATCCAAAACATCAAAGACTTCCAATCAGAGAATATCAATGTTTATCTTTTGTTTCCCACCATTGACCTGGCAAATTTTGAGGAATATTCTCAAAAGAATGGCCCCAATTTTTTTTAGGCGCACCTCTCAACATTTTCAATGGTGCAAAACGGCATGGAAATCACTGTGCCACTTCCAATGGCACAAAAGCACTCAATGGTCTATGCATCAACTTCAAAGGCAATAATAATAAGTAGGAGTAAACCACTCAATTGCTGAGCTGAAAAAAAAAAAGGCATTATGTCGTAGTTGTCTCAAACATTGTAGAACCTAAACCTCAGAAAGGCTCTGAAAAGCGCTGCTTCTACGCTTCTAGTCTGGCATTTGTCCATTGCTCTTCCGGCGGATACCCTCAAGCACTTGTTGATTTTCTGGATGAAAGCCTGGCAGCAAGAGCACAAGCTCAATTGCATAGACTCAAGTTCCTGGGCATAATTCTAAGTGTGAAAAGAGCCAGGCCTCAGTTGCCCATTGCACCCATTGCACCGGGACTTGGAGTTGATTATCCTTTCCTCCCCATTTGGGTTTCATATCCAACAGATCAATCAAGTAGTGAATCTGATCTTGAATCTTCAGAAGATGAAGATGGAAGGAGTCAGGGCACTAGGAAAAGGTAGAAAATGCAGCCAGTCTTAGAGCCAGCTGCAGACAAAGGTGCATCTCATGAGGCTGTAGGCATAAAATCCATTACAGCAAATATGAGTTCAGTAATATCAATAAAGGAAAAACAACCCATCTTGCAATTCAAAATAGCTACTAAGAGCATTCCTTCAGAAGATGTGCAGGAAGCAGCAAAAGATGAAAGCAATTCACATGCTGCAAAGGACATTTTTTATCAAAAGCTCATGGCCATATGTGAAGAGCTGCCTTCAGGGAAATGCCAGCCTAACCTATGTTCAAAAACTACTCACCTGGAGAACCATCACAAGTACTCTATATAAAATAACCTGGCCAAAGAGGTGGTTGTAAGTGATCTTTACCATATATTTGGCACATTTTTGCCAATGTAGACGATGCCCATCTCCAACTGAATGGGAGATGTTGTTTCTTTGATCTCCAAGTGGCATCAAAAAAAATCTTGAAAATTTTTATTTTGGTGTGTTATGGGGATCTGTGTTGTATTCAATGGTATTCATGAACTTGTCAGTGTTGTTTTTTTAATTTTTATTTTTTTTTATATTTGTTTTGCCTAATTAATGACATTATTTTACATTGGTTTTCTTGCAAAAAAAATTAAAACCTTTGTTTTAGTGTGTTATGGGATATGGTTGCCCATCTTTTTTGAGTTTTTATTTAATGTGTATGGAAAGTGTGGGATCTTACAAACTGGTGAGAGAATATTCAACAAAATGCATTAGAGAATATATCTTTATGGAATTCAATCATTGCAATTTGTGCCCAGCATGCAGAGGGCATAAAAGAATAGAATAGAATAGAATGAATTTTATCGTCCACGGAGACCAATAGGCCTATGGGACCCAAAAAAGGAGCGCAGCAGACTTATTACTACCCGGGTTAAAAAACCCCCGCCCCGAAGGGTTTTCGAGGGAAAAACCGTGGCAGTAATAAGAATGCTGTCAAACTGTACCAATATACATCATCATGAAATATGAATACATATCTACATGTTAAGTGTTTGCCCGGGGACATAGATGTGCTCGCATATCCATGACCTCCTAAAGATATGATCCTAGCATCCGTACTGAAGCCGTGCTCAAAATCACATGCAGTGGCTCACCAGGCCTGAGCAACTCAGAATAGTGCGTCCGAATGTGATCATATGCTGGACAGCTTTGAAGAGTATGGACTTCATCCTCAATGGCTCCCATTTGGCAGCACTGACAAAGCCTGTTCTGGCGTGGCTCCCCAATCCATCTACCCGTCTCAATTCGCAGATGGTGGGCACCTGTGCGAATAGAGGCAATAAGTCTGCGCCTTTTCATAGGCAAGTGGGTGCGCAGGTAACATTGCGGGCCCCTTTCCAATGTGGGATTGATGTAGCGCTGGTAGTGTGCTGTCTTGACCTGTTCAAGGGCACTGGCATCCCAGAGCTTGCTGAGAAAGCAAGCGTCAAGATATTTCCTCAAGCTAAGGCGATCTGCCTCTGTTTGGACGTGTACGCACCTATGTTCCTGCACATTCCATCTAGCCAGCCATTGGGCTCTCTTTTCCCTCCAGCAGGCCTTGAGGCGTTGTGGCCCCATTGCCGTGAGATAAGCTAGGTTAGGAAGACGAATATCGTCCATACTGACCACCTTCTGGAAATAGACAATGTGGCGATCAAGGGCTGCCCTTTGAAGAGGCAAGTAGCCTGTCTCCTGCAATAGAATTTGATAGGGTACTGTGGATTTTACCCATGCCCGTGCCAAGAAGGCTTTCTGCACCTGCTCCAAGTCATTCCAGGTAGCTAGGGACACCACTGGGCCCCATACTTCAACTCCATACAAAAGGACAGGCTCCACTAGGACCTTGAACAGGTGTGACTGATGGGCCCAATCATACAGCTCTGCTCTATGACTATTGTTCTGCATTGCGTAGAGTGCCTTCCAACCCGCTGTCACTCGCAATCGTATGGATGTATCCCAGTGCATAGTAGAGGGAAATTCCACTCCCAAATATTTGTATGTAGGTGTCACTTCCACATTTTGCCCCCGATAACTGAAGGTGGGGGTCCTTGGCTGACGCGAAGATGATATATGGACCACCTTAGTTTTGGCTAGGTTGACCCGCATATCCGTTGCCTGGCAAAATGTGTCCAGGGCATCAAGATGCCGCTGCATGTCTGCCGGAGTGTAAGCCAAGAGGTCCACATCGTCAGCATATATTAGCTGCCTGATGACATGGTGCAGAAGATGAGCACCATCGCCTCCTTTGTCAGCAAGCCAGCTCTCCAACTGATCAATGTAAAGCCCAAACAATGTTGGAGAGAGAGGGCATCCCTGGCGGACCCCGATACTGCTAGAGAATGGTTGGCTTGTCGGCAGCAACTGGCCTGAGCAAATCTCATATAACCTGTATATTGCATTCTGCAGATCTACCGGAACCCTTAGCTGTTGCAGTCTCGCCCACAGCTTTTCTCGTGGCACAATGTCAAAGGCCTTTGCAAAGTCCACAAAGCAACAATATAGGTCCTGCCGGTTATTCCTGCTATCTTCCACTAGAGTACGCAATGTGAAGATGTGGTCAATGGTTGAGTGCCGAGGTCTGAATCCTGCCTGGGTGAGAGCCCGCACCTCTGCTGCCTCTGCCCAACCTGTCAGTTGTTGCTCGAGAATTCCGGCTAGCAGCTTTGCAAATACCGAACTAACCATGATTGTTCGGTAATTGGATGGGCAGTTAGGGTCACCTGCCTTATATATGGGAACAACTCTACTATTGGTCCATTGTGGTGGAAAGCCTTCCTGTAATGCCTTGTTGAACATGGCAGTCAGCACTGGAACTATGGGCGGCCCTGCCCACTTGAGCAATTCTGCCTGCATACCATCCATGTCTGGTGCTTTTCCATTGGCAAGACGTTGTAAGCCTTGTTCCACGTCTGAGTCTGTGATTTCCAGCATTTGGCCTTCTTGCAAGGGCAATGGTGCTTGTGCACCCTGAGGGTCGTATAGCTGTCGCAAGTATTGATTCCACTGCTCGGGAGTGATGTTCCCTGTGGGCTGTGCTGGTTTTCTAAGAACTCTTTGCCAGAAGGTTCTGGGATGATGGTCTAGAAGGTAGAACATTTCCCTTTGACGTGCTGCAATGTGTCTGGCTTTCTTAGCTTTAAGGAACATACGGTACTGTTTGACCGCCTGTGGGCGTAGAGCAGGGTCTGTGACCTGGCGGAGGCTACGTTTGTGTTCCTTGCACTCCGCATCAAACCATTGATTACGTGGAAAGGTTGTGGTCCCAGAGGTCCGAGGAGGGTGGCCTCTCCCAAAGCATCTTTCTGCAGCAGTCTTAAGCACATCAATCAGCTGGCGTGTCTGTTGCTCCAGGGTGGGGTATTGCAAAACTCCTGCCATATCATCTATGAGCATTTGGGCATAAGTCCATGCATGTTCATAATCCAACCGCAGCTGAGGCACGCGAGAAGTTGTTGCACAGGGGGTTTGCACAACCTGCCAAGCCAACTGCAAGTAAAGGGGTAGGTGGTCTGAGTCGACTTCTTCATCCCTACTATCTGTTCCCACCTGAAAGTGCTTGATGAGATGCATATCCTGCTCAGGCACCAGTACATAATCCACCACACTAGATCCACCCCCCTGATTTTCCTGCCTGCAAGTGCTCTTGCGGGAGGATGGCCACTGTGCCAGTCCATTGCAAATTACCATGTCAAAGATGCCACATAGTAAAAGCAACTGCCTACCATAACGTGTGACCTGATTATCATCTGATGCACGTGGCCAGGCTCCTTCTGCAGGCCGCAGCTGTAACACATCATCAGTTAAGGGATCAAATCTCATGGGTTGTTCCACCCCGGTGCGTGCGTTGAAGTCTCCAAGGATTATGACACTGTCCAAATGCTTGTGCTGCTGTATGTCATCATATAGATCGACATAGGGGTCTAGCTTGTCCACATCTGAGTGGGTGTGATAGAAGTTGCTCTCTGCATGTGGAAAGTAGCAGGCTGCGACAAAGAGAGGTCTGCTATTGCAGTTTTGCACGCGCACCCATAGGTACCGGTTGTGCCTGTCTGTCTTGACCAGAGAGATTGATGGTGCCAGGGTCGTCCGGTAGTAGCAAGCAACCCCCCCATGCCCCCGCTTCCCCGTGCAATCATTGAACACTGAGTAGTGCTGGTATCCTGACAAGTCAGGTAGCCTGTGTCCCGCATGTTCCCATGTTTCCATGAGGAAGATGAGATCCATGTTTGCGGCAACTGAGTTGAGACTATCTCCCTTTTGCCATGGAAAGCCCCGACAATTCCAAGAGACCATGCGGAGGCATAATTGCTATTTGTTGGCAGGGGCTGCAGCTACAAATTCAGTGCTAGCAGTAGAAGGGGGAATGGTAGAAGTGGAAGCAGCATGAGATGGGCGGGCAGCAGAAGGTAAGACATCTGGGGCAGGGCGTGCAGCTGTAGCAGGCGAAGCAGGGGCATGATCAGGAGCTGTTGGAGTGGTGGCAGCATTCCCAGTTGTTTTCGGTGCTCTAAATATTTGCATCTTGCCCCGAATCAGTCCTGCAGCTCCCCCCTGTTTGCGAACATCCCTAACTTTGGCCAACTCGTGGCATTGAAGTCAATATATTTTTCAAATGTCTTCATGGCAGCCAAGATCCTAGAGGTTGGTCTCAACAAGCCATTATTTCCATGCAAAGCAATCCTGGTCCCTTCTGCCTGCTTTTTTTGCCAATAAGTGCCATGAGGAAGTTGGAATTGCATGGATTTTCTGCCATGCTTTTGTACATATCCATTTTCTTAGCAAAGGGTATCTTTTCCTATTTGGATTTCTTTCATTTTGAAGTGCATGCTCAAAAATTGTGTACATGTAGGTCCCTTTCATCAACGATATACTCTTGTAAAGTGGCCACTTCCACCAATTGGTCTATTGTAATGAATTGCATACTCCAACAACAATCCGAGCCCCTAACCTTCATCATAGTCTCACGTGCAGTGTCACTAATCAAACTTGCTTTCACGATAATGTCCGACTACTTATATTCTCCTCTTTTGCCTAGGGTCATGGCAGGGTACCCACTGCTAATGGATCAGGATCAAGACAATCATTATCCCCAACAACCTCTGGCTCTGGAGGTCATCCTTAAAGAATTCAACACTATATAGAGGCCATGACATGATGCAAGGAACCTCCAATTGCTTAACACAACCAAAACATTCCTTGTCACCCAATCCTTTACCTTTCCAGTTGTCCTCCAACATAGAAATTGCAATACCAAGATTGTCTTCCCCTAGCCTTTCATCATTAACAAATGACTTGCCGGGATCTTGCTAGTATAATCTTTGGACACTGATAGATAATGAATGAGCAGTGATTCATTTCAACAACTTGCCATGGCAGAACGTGAATTATTGCCACAGGCCTTTGCCCTAGGCTCTCTACATCTGGTATGATCCTCCTCTCATTGCTGAACTCTCACAGAAAAACGAGATTAGAAAGAACGGTGTTCACCCAAAGCCTCCACCCTAATTCTGATGGTTGCCTCACCACCAAATCTGTCTTTACACCCTCTCACCAATTCGGCAGAGCCTCACAGATACGTTGTGCGAAACATGGAGCACGCAAGAACATCGATCTGCCGATACTACCATCCGAGCAAGTGATCACCAGTTACGCCATGCAGGTCGTACAGTATGTCATTCTCCTTCGCTTTGACCCATCCTTTTCATAAAGCTTTCCTACCTTTGCATACAAATTCGACATGTGAGAATCCATCAAGCTGCCCTCACAATAAGCTACTCTCACATGCGTATTATATCATTTTGCATACAATACTATACCAGGATCATAGTCCCAACCATTGCGAGAAGTACCTCCCGCAATAGAAAATGAATTGGGCAGAGTTTATCAAAGAATACGAAGTCATTTTGGTGCGAAAAGTACTTTTGGAAGACCGTGATGTTTGTCTGTCCCTCCTCCCCAATCACCGACGTAGATTGTGCCATTGCCTTTCAACTCAAATTGATGGCAACGAGCCATGTGGCATCATTAAGTATAAATATGCCACTTGTCATGTGCCACGTGGTGTGATTTCTCATGCAAGGCGTGGGAAAAATTATGAAAGGTAAAAGCTAAATGACGACGTCCTTTTCTTTAAAACTATTTGTTTTTCAAGGTTGTCCAGCTATTTCCTCTGCTGCATATAGGTCATGCAATGAAAGGATGTAGGGTGGTTTGGCTCTTTTATTGCAATTTCTATTGTGACATTGATTAGGGTTTTCCTGCAAAACGATGCAGGGTGATTGCAGGATCTTAATTTTCCTTGGGCTCTTCTATTAGAAGGCCCACAAAATTTTAAGCAGAAGAGCGGCTCTTACGAAAACTTTACTGTGAATTAGCCTTACATAAATTCTCTTTCATGTTAGACTTTTGGCTTTAAAAAGTTATATATTGACATCTGACTACAGAATCATTACCTATTACATACTGCAATATAGTTTCCATGCAGAGGAAAAATTCCAAGGTATTAAGCGTCTAAAGAAAAGCTGTGCATTTTTGAAAATGCTTAAGTAGGCTAGAATTTTGGTCTTGAACCTCAGCCATAAGTTACGGTGGGTATATTTGGAAGCAAAACAGCTTTTGGCATAGATTTCAAAACGAATAGAATTGCAAGAAAACAGCTTTAACAGTGGTTGCCTTGGCAAGAACTTTCTTAGTATTATTTACAGTTTGTAGTATATTAAGTAATCAGGAAGATTTCAAGGATTTTGGCTTTTAAATTAGAAAAATCTGAAGGTCTGCAAAATGACTAAGCTTGGAACAAGATTACTTATTAAACGGGAGAATAACATTGAAACGGGAGCAAAAGGAATATTCCTCAAAGATTCCCTTTTTTAAATCAAAAAGGGGTCAAAATAGGGCAAAAAAAAATTTAAGACATAAAATGATGTTTTGACCCCCCCAAAATAGCAATTTCTTTTGTGCAAAGGGAAAAAATACCATTTCAAAGTGACGTTTATTGTTACAACTTAAATTCTTTTGAACAATGTTTTTTGAGAGAACCCTAAAATTGAGGAAGTACAAGTCTTAAAAACAATTAAAATAAAGTATGTGATAAAAAATCCGTATATTCAAATGTTGGAGATAAAATCTCCATGATTACACACAAAATTTACAACTTAAGTGTATTCCAGAATACACCTTGCCCATCGCGAATGAGGCAAAGTGTATTCCGAATACACACTTTGCTTGCACACGAAAAGGCAAAGTGCAAACATCACGCTTACATGAGGTGTATTGAAGGACTGATCTATCATGGCAACAAAGTGCGAGGAGTAATGAAGGAAGGATCTGGTATATCATCTTCTTCATTAATGCCTTCTTCATCTCCTTCACTTCTCTCACTGTCACTTGTGGAAGTACTCGAGTTATCTTCGTCGTCACTATCAACCTCTTCAGCCTCATCATTTTCTTCCTCATAATTACAAGCCTTTTTGAGTAAGTTTATCGTCTTCTGACGTAGACGATTGTCAGTTTTTAACTTGAAATCATAATACAAAATGGTTACTTCAGCTAGGTTCAACTCATCCCTGCAACCTACCTTTCTGGACTTCTTTCCCCTCTTTTCAGATCTCATTTCTAGCTCATATCTTCCTTCAAAGGCATTTTTTGAACGTGTATGAAGCCAATGAATCTTGAGTTTTGTGACTAAGCCTTCTTCTTTGACCGTATCAATTACTTTTGCTATCCGAAAAGGTCGACCTTTGTCATCTTCCTCAGTTGGTAAAGCAATTAGCATACCCTTGGTAATCTCTGTGATATTACCGGCAGGCTCATTCTTGCGCCGTGGTCCAAGATACATGACTCGGTCCTCATCTTCTGCTACTGGAAGTACAACTTTAGCACAGCTTGGACCTGCCTGGTTTTCTGATTGAGAGACGGCTTTAGGCCACACAAAAGGTTCCTGCAACTGTCTTTGAGTTAGGCTTTCAAGAACAGTTCTCTGTCTAAGAAAGAATTCTCTCCACCCCTCTCCACCAAGTCTGATCTTCTTCTGTGAAGTACTTGAAGCCCAGAGAAATACCATCTTGAATAGCATCCAAGGATGAAGTTGGGGTACTTTTCTTTCGTTTGATCTCTTTTGCATTTTTCAGAGGTAGTTGCTCAGCACGTTCAATCAGAGAAATATCTGGAACATATTTGAGGAAGCGCAACCCCTCAGTTGGACTCCAGTCCGTAGTTGTGGTGTATTTTTTTCCTTGTAAAAGGCTCTCTCCATTCTTCAATGAAAACTTGATATGATGTTGAAAAGTAAGATCATTTAACTTGTTCACAGCTTGCTCTCTGTTGGATTGTAGAGAGAAAACAAATTCTCTAAAGTCTGCAGTCTCTTTGAGGAGCTCAACTGTTGGTGTGGGGCTGTAAGATTTCTCGAGGATTCGAACTAGTTTAGGAAGACAAAAAGCCTTCTTCCTCCTTAGACTCACAGAAAATCTGTTGAACATTTGGTCTATTTGATCATGAGTGTTGCCCTACAAGTAGGAATCCCAGCTTTACCTTTTTGAAGATCCCTAGCTCCACTAGCATAGCACAATAGGCAAAAAGTGTTTGGTTCTTGTTCTCCCTTGTAGTGTTATCAAGTTGCAAGTAGAGAACTGGAGGTAGATGCTTTTGCTCACACAGTACCTTGTTAAGAACTGAAATAGTGAGGTTTGGGTCACCATGCAAGTTAGGATAGGTCAAGAAGACTTTGGTCTTCAAACTTCCCTTAAAGACCATAGCACCAACAAGGTGGACCTTGATAAAGCATTCCTCTGGCACATCTTTAGGAATGTTTAAAAAGTGAGGTAGAGTAGTCTTTTTCTGATCCATGCCATCGATAACACAGACATGTACTCCAGAGCTTTCTTCCTGTGCTTAGCAAGCTTCCTTCTCTCTGCTGCTTGTTGCTCACGGTGTCTAGCAAGTTTCTGCTGCAAAATATCTGTTACAAAGGAGTCAGGTCAAAAGAACTTAAGGAAATGAAAATAGGAATGAAGAAGTTGTACTTACTTCTTTCCATCTCAGTCTTTGCCATTTCTTTTTGGCTCTTTAATTACGCACCGCGTGGAGCAAATGGACATTCTATGTTTCCTGGGAATTTTGACTAGACCAAATTCATTTTTCCAGAGTCTGCAGAAGTGCACATAAGAAATGTGCTGAGACTGACCACATGACTCTTTGTATTCATGAAAGATGTCTTTCTTGGTGATGTTGTTAGTCAAATGATACTCCTTATAGTTGGGCAACTTTTTACATGTCTCCTTAAAATATCTATCCATCCAAGACTGAGCAGCTAAGGCATACATTGTTACAACTTTTGTTGGAATACCATGTCGATCGAGTCTCGGGTTCTTATCCATTCTCTTGTGTATTCTTGACATTCTTGAGCACCCTAAACGATGTACAAGTATAAAGCATTTCTAACAGACCTCTTTACCATTTATGTAGTGCAGGAAGGTGTTGTTCTTGTAGGTTGGTCTTACACGATAGGCTAGGTAGGTGTCTTGGGCTGCCAAAGTCATAGAACTGTAGTTGTCTCTGATAGCACGTAGTCTAGCCATGTTAAAATTACCCAAGCAATTTGAAGCGCAGCACTTAATTTTCAGTATTTTCCTCATTTTTTGTTCGTCCATGAGATTTTTTCTTCTCACAGATGAGCAGGCTCGCATGGTATGATCCACCTTAAACTTCTTGGAAGATTGGCTGGAGAACATGTAATGCTGTTGCTGTTGGTTGGGGTCTTCGTCTTGTGCTGTTAGTTGGGATCCTCATCCTCACTCTAGGAGTGACCTCTTCTTCACTGAGGTGTGTACTTGTAGATGAAAAAAGTCCACGCGAAGTTGTTCCCGGGCAGACAGAAGGCAAAATGTTGAAAGAAGGTGAGGGATTGTAGGATGTAGTGGGTGCACTTAAAGTTGCAGCACTTTGATAAGGTGTTGCTGGATGTCCACGGCTCGAAAGTGGTGGCCATTCTGCAACTTCATCTTCAGTTGTGATGAAGTCGTGAAAGGAAAAGTTGTGGAGGATCTCACACTCTTCCGAGATTGCAGCAGGTCTCGTGTGTGTACTTGTAGCAGGAGAAACTTCAAAAACTGGGGGTAGCTTGTTGTCGACATCGGGGGACGGAACAAATGCTGGTGGAAGCTTATTGTGTACTGGCAGTGTGGCATCAGAAGGGGTGGGTAGGCAAGATGGAGATGGACTCGGAGAAGCTTGGAATGGTTGTGGAAGCTTATTTGTAACTGGACTTGGAGTGTCTTCTAGGAGCAAGAGGGATCTTGTAGAAGGAGTGTTACAAGTTTGAGCTTCAGAAAAAGTTGGGTGTCGACAGTGCGTCTTTTCGAAACCCGAGGAGTCGGATGGTACAAAAGGTGGGGGTAGTTCGTTAAAGATTTCATTTGCCATCTCCAAACGCTGCAGAAGAGCAAAAACACATTAGCAAACATACTAATGGTGTGTCAATTTGTATTCGAGAATACAAAATAGTATTCTGGAATATACTTCAGTTGCAGCACAGCTTAGTGTGTATTCCATCCTGCATAGAGCACTTGCAAGTCCGAGAGCTAACCTTTAAAAAGGAAAATTTGCGCCTGTTATGGGGATCTGTGTTGTATTTAATGGTATTCATGAACTTGTCAATGATGTTTTTTTAATTTTTAATTTTTTTAATTTTTTTGCCTAATTAATGACATTATTTTACATTGGTTTTCTTGCAAAAAAAATAATAATAAAATCTTTGTTTTAGTGTGTTATGGGATATGGTTGCCCTTTTTTTTTGAGTTTTTATTTAATGTGCACGGAAAGTGTGGGACCTTACAAACTGGTGAGAGAATATTCAACAAAATGCATTAGAGAATATATCTTTATGGAAGCCAATCATTGCAATTTGTGCCCAGGATGCAGAGGGCATAAAAGCATTGAAGTCAATATATTTTTCAAATGTCTTCGTGGCAGCCAAGATCCTAGAGGTTGATCTCAACAAGCCATTGTTTCCATGCAAAGCAATCCTGGTCCCTTCTGTCTGCTTTTCTTGCCAATAAGTGTCATGAGGAAGTTGGAATTGCATGGATTTTCTGCCATGCTTTTGTACATATCCATTTTCTTAGCAAAGGGTATCTTTTCCTATTTGGATTTCTTTCATCCTGAAGTGCATGCTCAAAATTTGTGTACATGTAGGTCCCTTTCATCAACGATATACTCTTGTAAAGTGGCTACTTCCACCAATTGTTCTATTGTAATGAATTGCATACTCCAACAACAATCCGAGCCCCTAACCGTCACCATAGTCTGACATGCAGTGTCACTAATCAAACTTGCTACGATAATGTCTGACTACTCATACTTCTCCTCTTTTGCCTAGGGTCATGGCAGGGTACCCACTGCTAATGGATCAGGATCAAGACAATCATTATCCCCAACAACCTCTGGCTCTAGAGGTAATCCTTCACAAATTGAACACTATATATATAGGCCATGGCATGATGCAAGAAACCTCCAATTGCTTAACACAACCAAAACTTTCCTTGTCACCCAATCCTTTACCTTTCCAGTTGTCCTCCGACATAGAAATTGCAATACCAAGATTGTCTTCCCCTAGCCTTTCATCATTAACGGCTTGCCGGGGATCTTGCTAGTATAATCTTTGGACATTGATAGATAACGAATGAGCAAAGGATTCATTTCAACAACTTGCCATGGCAGAACGTGAATTATTGCCACAGGCTTTTGCCCTAGGCTCTCTACATCTGGTATGATCCTCCTCTCATTGCTGAAGATTAGAAAGAACAGTATTCACCCAAGGCCTCCACCCTAATTCCGATGGTTGCCTCACCACCAAATCTGCCTTTACACCCTCTCACCAATTCGGCAGAGCCTCCGCGGACACCGTTGTGCGAAACATGGAGCATGCAAGAACATCGATCTGCCGATACTACCATCCGAGCAAGTGATCACCAGTTACGCCATGCAGGCCGTACAGTATGTCATTCTTCTTCGCTTTGACCCATCCTTTTCATAAAGCTTTCCTACCTTTGCATACAAATTCGACATGTGAGAATCCATCAAGCTGCCCTCACAATAAAATTTGCTCTCACAATAAAATTTGCTCTCACATGGCGTATTATATCATTTTGCATACAAAACTATACGGGATCATAGTCCCAACCATTGCAAGAAGTACCTCCCGCAATAGAAAACAAATTGGGCGAGTTTATCAAATCGAATCTGAAGCCATTTTGGTGCGAAGTAGTACTTTTAGAGAGGCCGTAATGTTTGCTGTCCCTCCTCCCCAATCACCGGCGTAGATTGTGCCATTGCCTTTCAACTCAAATTGATGGCAACGAGCCATGTGGCATCATTGAGTATAAATATGCCACCTGTCGTGTGCCACGTGGTGTGATTTCTCATGCAACGCGTGGGAAAATTTACGAAAGGTAAAAGCTAAATGACGACGTCCTTTTCTTTCAAACTATTTGTTTTTCAAGGTTGTCCTGCTATTTCCTCTGCTGCATATAGGTCATGCAATGAAAGGATGTAGGGTGGTTCGGCTCTTTTATTGCAGTTTCTATTGTGATATTGATTAGGGTTTTCCTGCTAAACGATGCAGGGTGATTGCAGGATCTTAATTTTCCATGGGCTCTTCTATTAGAAGGCCCACAAAATTTTAGGCAAAAGAGCAGCTCTTACAAAAACTACTGTGAATTAGCCTTACATAAATTCTCTTTCAGGTTAGGCTTTTGGCTTTAAAAAGTTATATATTGACATCTGATTACGGCATTATCGAACGTTTCAGAACATGAAATAAGAAGGCTCGAGCCTCTACCAAAAGAATTCGATGTCCTTATCAAACTACATTAACCAATATACCCAATCAGCTTATGTAATTATTTTTTATCTTAAAATCTATGATTTTTTTTTTTATAACAACACATTCAATTGTTGTAGGGATATATGGTCTATGGTTTCAAGATCATCATTCTTACATCCATATCAAATTCCCACGAACCCCCATTATTTTGCCACATATCCCCCTTATTTTTTGCTATATATTCTAAAACGGGATGCACCACGGATTACTACAATCGATGGATCACATGCGATCCTACAGCCCGTGACTATATGTTGGAGCCTCAGGGCACCTCTCGTCTAAATGGGATGCACTCACGGACTACTACAATCGTCGGATCATCCGATCCTATGGCCCCGATCGTATGTTGGAGCCTCTGGGCACATCTCGTTTAAACTTATGCTCAATTATGATTGGGGACGCCTATGATTTTGAAATGTCAAATACGAGTTTGCTTAAGGTTTTGATGCAATACCGAAACTCTATACGGCATTGTCTAAGGTTTCAAAACATGAAATAGGGGGGCTCAAGCCTCTACCAAAAAAATTCGATGTCCTTATCAAACTACATTAACCAATATACCCAGTGAGCTTATGTGATTATTTTTTATCTTAGAATCTATGATTTTTTTTATAACAACACATTCAATTGTTTTAGGGATATATGGTCTATGGTTTCAAGATCTGTCATTCTTACATCCATATCAAATCCCCCTAGAACCCCCTATTATTTTGCTACATTCTATAATTCTACAAGAGCCTTACCTACGGCAGTATCTTATCCAGACCCTGATGTGATTATCCAAATAAACTTACCTACTCCTATATTTAACATGCTAACACATGCATCTAGCCTTGCAACAAATCAGGAAAAAAGCACCCTAAAGCAACATCTGAAAGTATATAAATGTTTGTTGCATTTAATTTAGAAAAGATGTCTAGAACATACAGCTGAACTTCAAATATTTTTTGTGTAGATTCTTGTTAAACTTTTTGCTATAAGACAGAGTAGAAGATAGGTTTCGTGAAATTTGCTTGCATTTGATGTTGTACCTATATCTGTTGCTTGCATTTGTCTGTTGCATCCCCTGACATATTAAAACGGACATCAAAATAGTCTACAGATCTTAAAAAAAGGATATTTATGGGAAGAACCTCAACATCGACAAGACTTCAAAACACGGCAAGACCGAACTCAAAACAGTGGAAGAAGTTTATCTGGCAATGTCTTAGCCATGTATCAATTGAAATAGAGAGTAGAAGAACTCAAGAATGGATTTGGATGCCCATATCTTGTCCAAAATGCTCTGTTTCGGCTGTTTCAGTGCCTACAGGATGCAGCAAAGAAGAGGGTGGAAATTTTTCTTTTTGCTTTTTGGGACCCATTCGGCCTTGGGTCGGAATAGGCCGACTCCGACCTAGGTCGAAAATGCTTGGAATTTAGGAAACGCTTGGAATTTTGAGCGTAAGAACATCATATAGAACTGGAAGTTGTACGCCCTGCCAAACTCAAAAATTGAGAATGGAATTACAGAAAAAGGGATGCTTTTAAAAGCAAGATATAATACACCACCAGACACACCTGCCAGACCCAAGCTTAGTCATTTTGCAAACCTTCAGAGTTTTCTGATTTAAAAGCCAAAATCCTTGAAATCTTCCTGATTACTTAATATACTATAGACTGTAAATAATACTAAAAAAGTTCTTGCCAAGACAACCACTGTTAAAGCTGTTTTCTTGCAATTCTATTCGTTTCAAAATCTATGCCAGAAGCTGTTTTGCTTCCAAATATACCCACCGTAACTTATGGCTGAGGTTCAAGACCAAAATTCCAGCCTACTTAAGCATTTTCAAAATGCACAGCTTTTCTTTAGACGCTTAATACCTTGAAATTTTTCCTCTGCATGGAAACTATATTCGGTATTGCATCAAAACCTTAGGCAAACTCGTATTTGACATTTTAAAATCATAGGCATCCCCAATCATAATTGAGCGTAAGCGAAACGAGAGGTGCTCACGTACAGTCTGGAAATTGGATCGACAGATCCGACGATTGTAGTAGTCCAGGGTGCACCCCGTTTAGAATATGTGCGTCGTCAAATATTAGGATTGATGAGTGGGATGTTGTCACATGGACTGGATTGGCTAGTTCGTATGTCCAATGCGGATATGAAGGACAGGCTTTGCATGCTTTCCAAAATATGCAAGAGGAGAATGTTGAACCAGATAAGATTGTATTGACAATGATTCTTGACACCTGTGCTTTAATGGGAGCCTTACCAGAAGGTAAGCAAGTTTATGATTATATTTTAAAGTCTGGTCTTGAAGCGGATGTAGTTTTAGCTGCTGCCATAACCAATGTGTATGGAAAATGTAGGATCTTACAAACTGGTGAGACAATATTTAACAGAATGCATAAAAGAAATATATCTTTATGGAATTCAATCATTGCAATTTGTGCCCATCCAAGATACTTTTTTGAGTACAATGTGATGGTAACCTTTTCTCAACAACTGCTATTCTTTTTGCATCCCTTCTTCTTTTGTGTGGCATACAATATATTTTTCAAATGTCTTCCTAGTAGCCAAGATCCTAGAGGTTGGTCTCAACAAGCCATTATTTCCATGCAAAGCAATCCTGGTCCTTTCTGCCTGCTTTTTTTGCCAATTATGCCATGAGGAAGTTGGAATTGCATGGATTTTCTGCCATGCTTTTGTACATATCCATTTTCCTAGCAAAGGGTATCTTTTCCTATTTGGATTTCTTTCAATCTGAAGTGCATGCTCAAAAATTGTGTACATGTAGGTCCTCCTTTCATCAATAGTATACTCTTGTATACTAGCTATATGATTTCAAATAATAAGAGTTCTTACCGCATCTTGAAGCCTACGAGTGGGCTCATCACCTCTTGATCATTATGTCATTGAAGGCTATAATAAGCTAACAGAAACATGGGTACTTAGATTTTTACTAACCAGATATAAATGCTGCACTACAAAAACTCCAGAATCGCAAGAAAATTGCAGAAAATATGGAAGTAGTAGCGCATTATACGTAGCGCATGCTATATGCTAATAAAATCACCAAAAGATAACTCGTGGAGGCAAAGCACCTTGTTGAGAGCCGCAGTGACATATGGCGAGATGTCTAGCGGCAATGGAGTGAATATTGAGTTGGGGATTCAAATTTGAATTTCAAATTTGACAACCACGTGAATGCTCCACCTGACAACTTTATTTTGAAATTTGAAATGGTCAAGAATAGTGGGTTTATCTTGTGACGCATTGTGGGCCCATCAAATATGCCATGAACCTTTTACTCTATGTGTTCCACGTGTCCACCATGCATGCAATCTTTTTGGACATGCTTTTTAAAGGTTAAGACCTCATTTGAAAGGCGCAAGGTCGTCTCTTCCTCCTTCACCAAGGCGCTCATCATCCAGAAAGACATTTTGAAGTGTTTTTGCATTTGCAAAACCATCAGAGAGGTAGGTAAATCTGCTTCATCTATTATATTGTTCTTTCTTATCTATAGATGTCCACATTTGTTGTATTTTGCCATGAATGACCCTTCTATTGAACATCAAAAGGATTGTATTAGGTGCATGTTAATTATTAAAGTGAGGAGTAATCATATTGGGTAAAAGATCTTATACACATGAATGATAATAATAAAAAAACGTATTGAAGCATGGGCTTACTAGAACATTTGATATTGATAGACATGAAAGAAATAATAAATAAATAAATAGACATGAAAGCTTATACATCTTGTCCCGATAAGTATAAGCTTATAAATCTTGTTCTATCTTAAATTGGGCTATTGCCCGATTTGAAGCCCCTAACAACTAATCCTTGATTTTTTATACATCTTTGTCTTGTAACTCCTTGTATTCCAAATCTCGCGACGGGCCGATATGAAGGCTCGTAACAACAACAGTGGCCGATTTGAAGGCTCATAAGCACAATAGCTTATTGTTGGCTTATTGTTCAGCTTGTACTTGTAAAACTTGTTCAGCTTGTACTTGTAAATCAGGCGACCACCCAATTTAAAGGCCCATAACAACGATGACAATAGTCTATCGATAACAACAGCTTAATTGTAACTAAAATTCGGCGACCCGCGAGATTTGAAGGCAACTAATAGCAGTAACAGCTCTCTTGAGTCTCTTCCTCTTCTCTAAGATTCAACTTTCCCTTCTTTAAATTTCTGTCCTTCTGCTTCTTTAGAATTTCGTTCTTCCTCAATGCTTATAACTGAAATTGAGCCACCGCCATATTTTCAGAACAAAGGCTGCAAGCTGCGTACCAACGGAATTGGCAACACAGCAAGTCCCTATGATGCAATAACGAAATGAAGAGACCACATGATGATGTGAAGAGACGAAATGAAGATGATGCTTTCTTATGATGTTGTAACCGTACCTAAAATTCCAATTGATGAAAGGAATGTAATAGCTTCAAAGGAAGTGAGACTGGTAAGTTTTGCCTTAAGAGGTGCACTGCTTGCTACTATAGCTCCAGATGCCACAAGCTCTGCTGCATGCAATTGCAGCTACCCAGAATCAGGACAGGGCCAAAATAGAACTAATAACTTAGTAGAAGAACTAATAACTCAGAAGTTGATGTTTTTCTGTTCACGGAATTATCTAAAACCAACAGCCCATAGCTCGAAGTTGTGAGTTGCCATATGTAACAGAATCAATGAAATGACAATCGAATATGCATCTCTTATAGAAATGTTTCTGCTAGAAGCTTTGCCAGAAGCTTTGCATTCTTCATTTTTGCACACAAATGGATTCATATGCAGTTTATTCTTGTATCAGTGGGCATTTCCGATAGCTGCTACAGGAATAACGAGCGACTCATCCTAGCCATATTGTCCAAAACCATAGCCGCAAAGCTATAGCCATCGTCATTAGCCAAGCTACCCTTAGCTCAAAGCTATGGCGTGGGTGTCTGTTAGGGTTAGGTTAGAGTTAAACAGTAAATGGTCATGATAGCCATTGATTATTTTTTATTCAATCTTGATCGTTTGTTTTTTGAAATGGTTGTTTCTTAGCTAATTGAATTATTTGGAACTATGCATGCTATTGTCCCATTAGGGGACACACTTCTATAACATGAAATCTGATATTATTGAATGTCATCAGACGTGAAACTAGTCTTAAATAGGGCGGTCGCCCAATTTCACACTTGCATGACCGTTTCGGTAACCTCTTATGATACTAACATCTACATTTATATTTGCAGAAAAATAGCATTGATCGCGAAAGAGCCCAGAAATGTGTCCTAGTCGATGAGCAATTGCTGTCAGATAATACGTGGCTGGATATTGAAATTTTAACATTGTCAAAAATAATAGCTTTACTTCCAATTGCTATCTGAGAACTTTGAAAAGTGTATGATATGTTAATGAAATTATGTAAAATCTAATGCCTTAAAGTTGTTCTAGTTCATCTTACTATGCACAATATGCGATTAGAACCCTGTATTCTAGACAGTAGCTACCATTTGAGATCCGCACTTTTAAATTTATAGCACCTTTATAGGAAATCTGGGATTGCATATTCCATTATTTTCACCGAAAAAACATTGTATTTTTACACGTTCGGGGCATTTGAGATATTTATGGACTTGCAAAAGTCCATATTTAATGAAATTGTGCTTGTATGAATAAAATTTTGAGTTTTCTTTTACGTGATATGTTCTATGACAAAAAAAAGGAGGGGGGAGGGGTATTAATTAACTGACACTTCGGATGCTGACGTCAGCAATGTTATATAAGCATCTATAAACCCTAAAATATCACATTCTGTTTTGCTTCCAGCTCTTTCTTCTCCTCCTCCTCTCATTCTCTTCAACATGGATTTTGCAACACTCCAACAGTGGTATTTTGATGGCGAGCGTTGGGATCCTCAGGCTCCCTTCAATATACTGTACCCTTATTTATTGACGGAGATTTTTTTTTCATTGAAGGACGACTGTCTATTATTCATGCAAAAATCACGGCACATACAAGAGGTCTTAGGGGACTATCGAGCCCACTAAGCAGCCATCCACAATACATAATCAAACACCTGAGGCCTTCTTAAAATATCGAAGTACCTCACTATCCTGGTCTACCACATCAGTATCATCATGACTAGACAATGTAACAGCAGTAAGCGCGCTCTTCTTTAGAGCGGACCTTCTCCTAGCAACCTTCTTCCATTTAACTTGTTGCCACACCTTTCGTAGGCTAGTGACAGCAACGTCGGAACAGGACCGCCTCTAGGAGTATCATCTTGAGAGTTAATAGAAGCAGAACATATAACACAACCATCTCTAGGAACATCACCTTGAGAATTAATAGGAACATCACCTGGAGACTTTATAGGAACATCACCTTGAGAACTAATAAGAGCATCACCTTTAGAAATACTAGGAGTAGCAGGTACAAATGATGGTACTGCATGTAATGCCAAAGATTGACGTGACTCAACTGCCACGTCACCATGATCACCATGAAGAGAAGAGGAAGGTGGAACAGGAGTTTGAGGCACATGAAGGCTCCTCTGAGAGCCAGTAAAGCCTTTCATATCAGGAAACAAACGAGCAAGCTCTGGCCCATTCAACAACTTAAGATCCAATTTCTTATACCACGAACCACTTTTGACCACTAAACACTCTGGCAGAGGCGAATCCACCGGCATAGAAACACAAATCCTCGGGCCGTTCATGATGGAATGTGATATATGAACTCCAAGCCCGGAAGCAATCTCTATTAGGAACTGACGAGCCATTAAATCTGGTGGAAGATTTGGTAATGAGAACCAATAAGGCATCTTTAAAGCTCGAACCATACCTGGTGTAAAACCAGGAGTATAATACTGGTACATAAGATATTCCCCACCAATAGGATCAATTCCTCTAGACACCAAAGACTCCACAGCATCAGTATTGTCAAACATTATCAAAACACAGTTTTTTGATAACAACTTAATAGACTGAAAGGGAGCAAGGTGAATGCGCTGCAAAAGACGAGATAACCAGATCCGAAAGCGTGAGAAATCTAAATAACCTCCAGTGAAATAACCAAGGACTGCACAGGAAGATAAATTCTCAGCACACTTAACATGTGCTTGGTGATCCACCTCAACCACAGGTATACCAGAAGCATGCAAAACATTCTTACAGTCAGACTGGTAAAAAACATCATCCAGCATGGTGACCCACCCCAACTTATCTTCATTGGAAGATTTTGTGGCTCATGCTCAGGGACGACAGGCATGGAGTGGATGTTCTTCTAGGCATCCAGCGATGGGGAGCCTCGCAATGCCCCATCATGTACATGGGCAGACAGGCCTACTTTGAAGCGCATTTTGCTCTTGCAATCATCATGAATCAATATATTAAAGATGAGGATGCACCTTCAGAAAAAGGGAACATGTCAATCCCTTCCAGCCCTGAGGATGACGAGCGTGTCACCATACCGATTTCGAGCGCTGGCAGCAGCTTGCTAAGAGAATGCCAGTGCATAGAAGCCGAGGGTATAAGCTTGTCAGGTTAGACCTTTTCCCTGTCGTTTATGTTGGTGATCAGGAGTATCTCCTACTCGATGACATCATGTGGGCATGATACACTCACCCTTCTGGAAATGACTGATGAGCAATTAAAGATTGTTCCAGAGGCACTCCTCGATAGATCATACAAACAAACAAGGGGACCACATGTCTTGCAATACCTTGTAAAGTGGAAATAATTACCAGTAAAGGATGCTACTTCGATTCTTAAACAAGATATCGATAAGGCTTACTCGGACTTTATGAAGCAATGCCAGGGTCGTACTATCCAGGACGCCATTGATTCCAACGTTGACGATAAGCCTTGAGTCTTAGATGCAACAGGGATCATGCATGGAGTTAATTTAGATGCATTACGGGCCTTAGAGCCCAACTTAGGCATGATAGGACGCAATCATCTACGACTATAATAGGAACATGACCATTCCTTATGCTGGGACGACTTGAAATCCTTAGGCATGAAAGTATTCCAACATTCATACTTTTTATTTATAAGGAGGTGATCCCTTCAACAACAACATCCCTTACATTATTAACAAGTTGCTAACGCAACGACGGGTTGCCGTCTAGGGTAGCTAGTTATACAAATAGTGCACAGTGTTCTAGAACGTTAAATTTGTTTAGTCTTAATTTCAGCTGTCGAACCTAGATTTGTATCTAGAGTTGTTTATTCTCAGGTTAAGGGGTTGGGAACCAATGTATCTAGACTGTTTAACATATTTCTATATGGGGTTCCATTTTACGTGATCACGGCAGCAAGTTCTTATCGGTGCGTGTTCTAAAACATTTTATAAGTTTGAGACGATGTCTGTTAGAGCAAAGATTGTTTGCAATTATTACGATGGTTTAGACTTTATGCTTACTTAGAACCATACAATTGCAAAGTGAATTATTAGAAATAGTCTAGGCTTGTAATGTGGCTCTAAACCAGTAGCTTCAAGCTTGCAATGGTACTTGGATTAAATGCAGACCATATCCAGGTCTCTGCTTTTCATATATTGGTTTTTTATCTCATGGAATGACAGCTGTTAGAAATATCAAATGTAGTAGATAGCATATCTTATGACTCTGCTCCAACACTTATAAACTTGGTAAACTAAAAGCAAAAAATTTTCTATATAGCACTTCGTTTCTCTTCTCTTACTACAAGGTTGTGAACTTGTTTCTTTGGCAATTTCAGGAGCATATGCTTTTGAAGATTGGAGTCATGTCTGTACGCATCTCGTTGTGGACAATACGTCTCTTGTAAATGCTGCCATCTAGGCTCCAAAATGCCACGCGGGCTCCAACATGCCATCTAGGCTCAAACATGCCAAGGTGGCTCAAGCATGCCACCTAGGCTCCAACATGCCGAGGTGGCTCAAACATGCCACCTAGGCTCCACCATGCCAAGGTGGCTCAAACATGCCACCTAGGATCCAACATGCCACCTAGGCTCCAACATGCCACCTTGGCATAGTAGAGCCTAGGTGGCATGTTGGAACCCACGTGGCATAGTTGGAGCCTAGGTGGAATGTTGGAGCCCACGTGACATAGCTGGAGCCTAGGTGGCATGTTTGAGCCCATGTGGCATCGTTGGAGCCTAGGTGGCATGTTGGAGCCTAGGTGGCATGTTTGAGCCACCTTGGCATGGTGGAGCCTAGGTGGCATGTTGGAGCCCACGTGGCATAGTTGGAGTCTAGGTGGCATGTTTGGGCCACCTTGGCATGTAGGTGGCATGTTGGGTGGCATGTTGTATCCTAGGTGGCATGTTTGAGCCACCTTGGCATGGTGGAGCCTAGGTTGCATGTTGGAGGCCACGTGGCATAGTTGGAAATTAGGTGGCATGTTGGAGCCCACGTGGTATAGTTGGAGTCTAGGTGGCATGTTGGAGCATAGGTAGCATGTTTGAGCCACCTTGGCATGTTTGAGCCTTGATGGCATGTTGGAGCCAAGGTGGCATGTTTGAGCCACCTTGGCATGGTGGAGCCTAGGTGGCATGTTGGAGCCCACCTGGCATACTTGGAGCCTACGTGGCATGTTCCAGCTTAGGTGGCATGTTTGAGCCACCTTGGCTTGCTAGGTGGCATGTTGGATCCTAGGTGACATGTTTGAGCCACTTTGGCATGTTTGAGTCTTGATGGCATGTTGGAGCCTAGGTGGCATGTTTGAGCCACCTTGGCATGGTGGAGCCTAGGTGGCATGTTGGAGACCACGTGGCATACTTGGAGCCTACGTGGCATGTTCCAGCTTAGGTGGCATGTTTGAGCCACCTCGGCTTGCTAGGTGGCATGTTGGAGCCTAGGTGGCATGTTGGAGCCTAGGTGGCATGTTGGAGTTTAGGTGGCATGTTGGATCCTAGGTGGCATGTTTGAGCCACCTTGGCATGGTAGAGCCTAGGTGGCATGTTGGAGCCCATGTGGCATAGTTGGAGCCTACATGGCATGTTGGAGCCACGTGGCATAGTTGAAGCCTAGGTGGCATGTTGGAGCCTAGGTGGCATGTTTGAGCCACCTTGGCAAGCTTGAGTCCAGGTGGCATGTTGGAGTCTAGGCGGCATGTTTGGGGCACCTTGGCAACGTGGAGCCTAGGTGGTACGTTGGAACATAGGTGGCATCATCACCAAGCACATCCACGTCATCATACCCGTGTCATACATACACCTCATCACCACATCATAAAAAGTTTTTGACTAGAAAAAGGTCTTTTGCCAACTTGTTTGCCACATGATCCCCTCATTTTTCCATGTCATTGCCTTTTTGCCACATCATCCCATAACTTGCCACATCAACAAAATTAGCCCCTATTTCTAGCCAAAAATCAAGATGCCTTTTTCCGACAAAAAGATTCTCCCATCCTCCAAAGTATCAAAAAAGATTCTGTGTGAAAAGATTCCATGTGAAAAGATTCTGTTTGGAGCCTAGATGGCACGTTGGAGCCTAGGTGGCAACTTGGAGCCACCTGGCATGTTTTGAGCCTAGGTGGCATGTTGGAACCTAGGTGGCATCATCACCAAGCACATCCACATCATCATACACCTCATCACCACATCATAAAAAGTTTTGACTAGAAAAAAGTTCTTTTTCCAACTTGTTTGCCACATCATCCCCTCATTTTGCCATGTCATTGCCCTTTTGCCACATCATCGCATAACTTGCCACATCAACAAAACTAGCCCCTATTCCTAGCCAAAAATCAAGATGCCTTTTTTTTGGCAAAAAGATTATTCCATCCTCTAGAGCATCAAAAAAGATTCCATTTGAAAAGATTCCATGTGGAGCCTAGGTGGCATGTTGGAGCCACCTTGGCATGTTTGAGCCTGGGTGGCATGTTGGAACCTAGGTGGCGTGTTTGAGTCATCTTGGCATGTTTGAGCCACCTTGGGATGTTTGAGCCTAGGTGGCATGTTGGAGCCCGTGTGGCATGTTTGAGCCTAGGTGGCATGTTTGAGCCTAGATGGCGTGTTTGAGTCATCTTGGCATGTTTGAGCCACCTTGGCATGTTTGAGCCTAGGGGGGCATGTTGGAGCCTAGGTGGCATGTTTAATCCACCTTGGCATGTTGGCAAGGGATAGAATAGAGGAAATTTCAAGAACTTAAAGAGTTGGCATTTTTCCTCAAGACGAACGAGGCCAGGACTTGGCATGGCTGCTCACGAGAGAAGAGAGGCCAGACCCCAGGAGATGGACCCCAGAAAGGTTCCTGAGGTAGTCTTTCCTTACAGCGCTCCTCTGGGAGGCCGTATGCTAATGCCCCCCTCCCCCCTTCCAGAGCTCGGTTCTCCTATCCAACTATTGAATCCTCCATTTAAGCAACCTGCTTTGAGTAGGTCCAAAAAAATCCAAGATAGGTCTAGGAGAACTTAACAAACAACAAAGCGATATGCGGCCGACGATGTAGAAACCTAGGTGTCTTCCCTGTTCGAGCAAGAAAGAGGCTCTGGAATGGCAATTTGACTCTGCCATATCATCTAGAATGGCAAAATTACCTTAGGGTCCATGATGCACACTCAGGTCTGATAACGAAAGAAATGCGAACACTCTACATGGCAGTATTCCGCAGCCACTTCCTAGTCCGATACGGATGTGTTGGAGATGAGGGAATTTGGCACTTCCGAGATAAGGGGTGATCTTCTGCCTACGAAATTTGGTCCCTAGGGTAATGTCTTCGTTCTAAGCCAATTGGAAGAGTCAAATCATAGTTTCGGAGTTCCAGAGTTGCCCGTCCGTTGCCCTATTGCACTCAGGAGAGGACATGTGGACAAGATGCTTCTGGAAGGTTTTAAGGGTCCGTCTTCTGGCATCAATAGCCTCCCTCTGCTTGATGGCAGTACGCATGATCCTGGTCCAAACGCACTAGGATATGGCCTTCGGAACATAAACCCTATGGATTTCTAGGTTATTGAAGGATTTACGTTATGGAGGTCGAGTTTTGGTCTGTTGCACTTGGGACATGGCCGAGATGTTGCAGTTGAAGAGGGGCAGCAATAGGAGCTGATGGAAAGAGGTTTGGATCTACCCGCCAGGCCGATAATCCCAAACAATGTCTTGCTAGTGCAAAAGCGACACCTGCCTTCTATTTGGGATTAACGGCATGGCCAGTAGATCCAAACCTCGTTCCGTCAGCTCCTATTGCTGCCCCTCTTCAATTGCAACATCTCGGTCATGTCCCAAGGGCAACAGACCAAAACTCGACCTCCATAATGTAAACCCTGCAATAACCTAGAAATCCAGAGGGTTTACGTTCCGGAGGACGTATCCTAGTGCGATTTGGCCAGGATCATGCCTACTGCCCTCAAGCAGAGGGTGGCTATTGATTCCAAAAGACAGACCCTTAAAACCTTTCAGAAGCATCTTGTCCAACATGTCCTACCATCAGGGGAATAGGCAACGGACGGGCAATACCCGCTCTCCAGAATTGTGAATTGACTCTTTCAATGGCCTTAGAACACCGACATTACCCTAGGGACCACGTTTTGTGGGCAGAAGATCACTCCTTCTCCCAGAAGTGCCAAAGTAGCTGATCTCCAACACATCCGTAGTCAATTGGCCTAGGAAGGAGTTGCGGAATACTGCCATGTAGATGTTTGTGTTTCTTTTGTTGTAAAAACTGACCGTGCAACTTGGTCCCTAGAGTAATTTCACCATTTCGGACGATATGGCAAAGTCAAATCACAATTTTGGAGCCTCTGTACTGCTCGAACACGGAGACACCTGGGTTCCTACACTGTCGATCGCAGGACGCTTTGTTGTTCGTTAAGTTCCACCGGACTGATCTTGCACTTCTTTAGACCTGCTCAAAGCCTGGTGCTTCAACCGAGGATTCAACGGTCGGATATGTTATGTTTGAGCCACCTTGGCTTGGTGGAGCCCACGTGGCATATTGGTGCCTAGGCTGTTCAACAAATAAGCTTATGTTGCTTGTTCGAGGGGACATTGAATTTGACTTATCAGAGCCAAAGGCACCCCGCAACTGGAAATAGGGGACATCCTTCACCGAGAACTCTGTAATGGTGATATTGTTTTTGCTAACAGACCGCCTTCCATTCACAAGCATTCTCTAATTGCATTTAAAGTTAGGATTCAAGAAAGTTTAGTGGTTCCCAAATGGGTCGAAGCATCATTAGTTTGACACATGATGCCCTCCCTGGAGCATATTTGTTAACTTCCAAACATGTGTTTTTGAACCGTTCAGAAACGTCTCAAATGGACATGTGAAGTCCAAGGGAATTACCAGTTTCCACAATTTTGAAGTCTCCAAAAGGAGGACCATTATGGAGTGGGAACAAGCTTTCAGCATGACACTTCCCACGGCATTCACCATATTCAGCAATTTTGACAACTTTTTTATTCGCAAAATTTAGCTTGCTGCCAGGGCTATTGACCAAGTTTTGACTTGGTCAAAACTACAAATTTGGAGGTCTTTTGCATGTTTTCTTGCATCTGACTTTTGAACGTAGGTTCTTTGGGTCTCAGAGCATCTTCTTGAATTTGACTCACATTAAAATTCGAGTCAGGCAGCAAATGGAATAAGTTTTCTCGAGGTCCCTTTTTTCTTGATTTGGGAAAGCACTTCTAACACAAACTTTGGGAGAAGGGGTGGTCTTCTGTCCACGAAACTTGGTCCCCAGGGAAATACCAATGTTCTAAGCCCATTGGAAGAGTCAGTTTACAGTTCCGGAGTGCGGAAGTTGCCCGACTGTTGCCAGGGGCCTTCGGGAGAGGACATTTGGGACAAGCTGCTTCGGAAGGTTTTAAGTGTCCATCTTTTGGCTTCAACACCCTCCCTGTACTGATGACACTATGCATGATCCTGGTCGAATCTTAGTAAGATATGGTCTCCGAAACGTAAACCATGTGTATTGCTAGGTTATTAAAGGGTTTCTGTTATGGAGGTCGAGTTTTGGTCATTTCCACTTGGCACATGGCCGAGAAGTTGCAATTAAAGACATGAAGCAGTAGGAACTGAAGGAATGGGGTTCGGACATATCCTCCTTCCGTTGTGGCAAATAGAATGCGAATGCCACGCACAGCGGCACTTGACTTCTAATTGCCACAACTGGAGGGTAGTTTTTTTTTTTGGCCTAGTGGCAGGGCCTTAAACCGCCACACCCGAGGTCACGGTTCAAACTTGGCCAATATTGGTCTAGCAATGGGGACCTTAAAAATCCATTGCTCGAGGTCACGGGTTCAAGTATGACCAACGTTGGTTCAGTAATGGGGACCTTAAAATCCATTGCCCCGAGGTCACGGGTTCGAGTTTGGCCAATCGGTCCTATGGTAGGGACCTTAAATCTACCATATGTAATAGATAATCATATGCAAGCAGCTCCTAGCATAAGTGTATCGCGGCTAGGTAGTGGATTGGCTTCCATGTGATATGTAGAGTGTGATGTATCAACTGTACTCCTGATGTAGTAATGAATAGTCTGACGTCCTTCAACAAAAAAAAGGGTAGTTTTTTAGTTTGACTTAGGTCCTTTGGTCATGACCATTCTTTCATACCATTTGCATTAAAGGTATTTTTAGTTTGGCCTGACACATCCTTTGGTTATGACTATCCTTTTTCACCAATTGCATTCTTTATCCTATACTGATTATTTGGAATCATGGATTGAGAGTGTTCATGTCTAAGTTTTAGAGCTCATCGTCTTGACCATTATGCCTTAATTTATAGGATGTATACCATTCTTTGGTCATGCTACATAAATGCTATAACTCGAATTGCAATTATTGTCATATAATCCTTTTAGTAATGCTTTTCTAAATTCATTGTATATGACAATAATAGAATAGCTATTGTGTTGTTTGTCATGAATGTACCCATGTGTTTCTTGTGTTTTTCAAGATTTTAGTGGTGGTAATCATGTTGTGCTTTGGCATTTATTTTTTTCCTTAAGTATTGAGACGTTATTACACAATCATTATTAAATATAGAACTCTTCAAAATTATTTTATCCTCTTTGTCCCTTCTTCTTCTTCTTCTCCACCCACCCCCCCCTTCCTTTTTTTCCTTGTTTGGGACGGGACGGGATTTGTTTTTTGTTTTTTTTTTTTTTTTTTTTTTTTGGAGGCAATTAGATATGTTGATGTTATGGACATATGAAAAGTCAAACTTGGGCGATATTTGCTCTACTTATCTATGTTTAATACTTTATAAACTAGTTTTTTCGGGGTTGAAGATACTATGCAATTAACATACTTAAATCTATGTCCACAAGCATGAGTCCGGTGCAGATGTATTCCAACCCACATTTCACGTCAAATGTTGGGGGTTGGTGCAAGATAATTTTGTCATCTTTATACAAGGAGCATAGAAAGCTAAAACTTTGAATCCAGCCATCAATGTAGGCCATATCATCCCGATCCTCAAATCAGATAGCCCCTTGCAAACAACGGATTGGAGATCTTTTTCCTTAACCAATACCAGTTGTAAAGTTTTAGCTAAAATCCTAGCAAATGAAGAAATTTGTCTAAACAATGTTAGTTTGCACTTCAAGATTCTAAGTACACAATATGAATTTTAAGTCTCAAGGATATAACATTAGCAACTTGAATTTTCACTGGTACAAGCAAATTTTTTGATGCTACCGTGAAATCAGTGTTCATTTGGTATTGGTTGAAACTAGAAATTCTCGTTGACCTCGATCCCAAAAGCCCAAGCATTCTGCAATTGCTTCATTCAGTATATCCCTGGATCCGTCATGCTTATCAGATGATTCTAGTTAATTTATCTTGTTCAATCTGGCTTTCCCGCCGGACCGATCTCGGCTCAAACACGTCGGTAGAACCGACCTAATTTTCAATCTTGAAATATCCCATAAAGTCCTTTTTAGACAACTTAATACAGTAATTACAGACGGGCGTGACTGAAAACTAGACGAAAAACCAGACATCGCTTTTCAGAGCATTCGTTTGGCTATCCAAATCTAGGAGGAACGGAATTAATGGCAGCACTCCTAATGGATATGGGACTGGGAAGATTGGTGTAATTGAAATATAAACGTACTCATTTGATTATTTCAATATAATATTTTCTTCTTTAAACAAAAAAAAAATGACATTTTAATCATACAGAGTTTATCTTAGATGAAAATTTAGTTCTAAATAGATTAGTATAAAACTTTAGATCAAAAAAACAATTTTATACTTTAGTAGGTATCATACTTTTGATCTGCGGATGAATTGAATAAATTATTAAAATAAAAATGAGTTAAAAATATATCTTAGCATGACACCTTTGACCAATAAGTCCAAATCTTGTTACATATGTCATCTGAATGTTTAAAATGGATACGTCAAAAAACCCTCTATCCAAATGGAAAATCATGATGTTTTTTAGATGGTTGGTCGTGGGATGCTGAGAAAGGCCCTAATATGCAATTCCAGTGGCCATGTGCTCGTTAATGAGCTTCACATTTGCAAAAGTTGCTATAGTACAAGCGTTGAGAGCAGATTGTCTCTAGGCCATATTAAAAGAACCTGGAATTGATACAACAACACTTTTCACTTTTCCTAAACCATGTCCAAGATGGCCTTCTTTATTCCATATTGAACTACAGATACGGCGTTGGACACTGCCGCATTATATGTAAGGGAAATTTTTAGACTCCATAGGATGCTGAGGGAGATTATCTCCGATAGGGATCCAAAATTCATAAGTGCATTCTAGAGGGATCTTTTTAGCACCATCTAGACAAGATTGTCCATGAGTATGGCATATCACCTCCAAGCAGATGGACAGACAGAGCGCATGAATCGAATTCTCGAAGACATGTTGAGGAACTTTATATAGAACAAGCAATCCAAGTAGGACCCACTTAGTAGAGTTTGCTTATAACAGTACCAAGCAAGAGTCATTGCAAATGTCGCCATTTATGATCAACTATGGCTACTAATATTTGACTCCATATGTGGCACAACCCAGTGTCCAAAGTAGAAGTTTCTCAACAAATGCTAGCCGATATGCAATAACTAGTGGAGGAAGTAAGGGGATACCTCCTAGTAGCGAGGAGTTGACAAAAGAGCATCGCCGGTAGACATCGAACGGTGCGAGAATTCAAGTCGGAGACAACGTATGGCTCAAGATTAAGGTGAAGTAGGCGAAGCCCCACATCAGAAATTGCAAGAAGCTTGCTCCAAGGTGGGCTGGACCATTTAAGATAAGAGAAAGAGTAGGTAACCAATCCTATAGGCTAGATCTGCCAGCACACTTGAAGATCCATAAAGTCTTCCATGTAAGTCTCTTGAAAAGACATATTTCAAATCCAAAGGTATTGGATACGCCATCACTTTTGCAAATGACAGAGGAGCACATTGAGGTGATCCCAGAAATTCTTCTCGATAGAGCATTCAAGAAATGAGAAGGTCAAAATTTCTCCAATATCTGGTTAAATGGAAGCAATTGCTAGTGGAAGATGCAACATGGATACGAGAATCAGATCTAAGAAGCAGTATCCCGCATTCATGGAGCAATGCAAGGGAGCCAAATGCTTTATGATCCTGGCATCAAAATCTTCTCCTTCCAATTCGAAATCTCCAACTATGGCTGTCACTTTCAATGTTCCCCTATCAATTATAACTTGAACTTATTTAGATTTAATAGATAGCATTAAGGATGCCATTATAAGAATATAAGGTGGGGTGCCCGTCAATGGTTCCGTCCCCTTTTATGGCGTTGCAATTTCTATTTTTTGGCGCCAAGTCCGCACCTCAGTGGTTTTTAACGGGCTCCTCAATGGAGACTGATGATTCCGATTAGGCAAACCTAAGGTCTATTATGGCGAACCATAGTCAAGAATATTGCTGCAGAAGAACAGTTAATGGCGCGCCCATTTTTTCTGTTGGCAATGTTGTCGCCATTGATGGCGCTTTGCATTTAGAAGGCTTGACACCTTGCTATACCATGGATTTGTATGGCTGAAAATCAGTTTTGCAAGGATTTGGAACCATTGGAATGCATGTATCTCGTTCCTGCAATCCTGGTTCCCTCCAAAATTTGCAAGCTCTTCATACAGATCATTGACATGGCATAATCTTAGCTGCACATCATAAGGATCTTTGACATGGCAGTTCTAGAGCCATTTGATTCTTTATTATCTTTCTTGCTTCTTCCCATGTATTCTCAGAGTGTTTTGTGTGTGTTTGCAGGTATAAATAGGTGCTAACATCACTGAGATTTTGTGCTTCTCACGTTCCGTTTGCTTGAAGCAGCATTGGAAGGCATACTAATGCTATTTTCTAAGGGCTCCAGGGCATGCATACTAATGCTATTTTCTAATTCTTTTTAATGCATATAGGGCTAACAAAGCAGGGGACTTAGATTCTTTGATCTATCTGGAAGTCTTTGGGTTCATTTTGTTTGATCAAAGTAAATTTTAAATGTTCCCTTGCCTTGATTCATGATACTAACATAATTATTTGGTGCATGGAGATCTTTTTACTTCCATCTCTCTTTTGAAACGAAGTTGAGAAACAATAGGCAACTCGTTTTCCCTTCCGACCCCATTCCTGGTCATGAAGCAGCAGTTGATCTACCCCTTCATCTTAGGAAAAAGGGCGACAGTTAGAAAACACCTGATGCAGGGAAACACCTCATGCAGATGCATTGGCTGATGCAAATGAAGTCAGTAATGCAAAGCCAGCCAGAGAAAGCGGATGTTGATAATAAAAATGCTAATCAAAGCTAATGAAAATGCCGTCAGCCGATCAGGTGAAGGACAAGGTAAACTATAAACTATAAACTGAAGGATAAGGCCATATTCATAAACTATTTGTTAAGAGGTTTTCCCCCAGACCCTCTTTATGGGGGTCATGAGGTCGGGGGTCATGAGGTCAGGGGTTCAAATTCCCTAAAAAACATAAAGACTTTGGGTCCCATAGGCCGATTGGCCTCCGTGGACGATAAAAGAACCTATTCCTATTTCTATTTATTATATGCAGATTATGAACTAGTATAGCAGGCTACAAAGAGATCTTCTGGCAGAGTGAACAGGGGGCAAATGGTTTTTGCATATTTACCGTCTTAGTTGGCTGCTGGATGCTATAGTCAAGATTAGATTCTACCAAAAAAGAGCTATCAATGGTATGAAAATCCAGAAAATATATCTACTAAATTTTTGACTTGGTATTTGACTTTATGCGTTTTTTGGAAGCTTTCGGTGCCTTGTTTTAAAAACATCTTGAAGCATAAAAACAGACCAAGAACCCCGACTTACCATTCAACTTCTGATTTTTGCTTTTGTTTGTATTGTTTCTTCAGAGCTGGATAAAACTTTAGGTTGGGCATATTTTCATTCTAATCTGAAGGAATATAATCTAGGGACATCTCTCTATACCTTATACCTGTAAAGGTGAGGATTTTGAGGTTTAAATGAGAAATGCACCTCCTAAAACTATTGCAATCAATCCCTTCTAATTATATTGCTTTGAGGCATAGCATTAATAAACCTGATTAACTCAAGAACAACTCCTTATAAGTGGTATGAAGTTGATCTGATGTACGCCACTTGGTTTGAAATTTATGCAATTATGTGCTCCAATTCTTTGTAATTTACTACTACAGTTAATATTTTTTTAGAGTTGGAATTGCTATTGCACTGATATATTAGGATGTTTTGATGCTCTCCCAAACGTATTTGCATAGGATATGATTCTTCCAATAGGTATAGTCACTCTTTTTGATATACCAATGGTCTGAATGAGTTTGTTAATCCTAACTAATTCTGAGGCTCGTTTTGCAAGTTAGGAAAATGGCATATGCCAAAAAGCTGGCCAATAGGGGTTCAATTCCTCTGAACCATTGATGCAATTACAGGTTTCTTCAAGTCTTTTGTAGCCATACAGAGATATAGCTATCACCATTTAGGCTGGTGCCATGTCCATGTATAGGTCAGTGTGTTGCCATTAAGGTGAGTTTGGATTACCATTGACAGCAATTTTATGCACCATTGAGGAGTCTGGACTCACTCTTAAATTGCACCATTGGAGACAAACTGTCACCATAAGGGGGTCTGAACCCCCTTCGATTTGCAGGGTAATTGTGATGTACAGAAATAAAATTTGACATATTAGAGATCAGATCTAAGTTAAGTAGCTCATAGGGCACATCCAGGCATAAGAACTTCGTATTTTGGCTTTAAGATCATAGATTTGTGAGCATTTTTCCCTTAAGTTCACCATTCATGGAGCACCCATCTTATGTATTGTTTAATTCTTCTGCTGTTAAAATTTTATAAGTTTTTAATATCATAAGTTTATCTTTAAATCATACCTGTAATAGTTATCAAAAAATAAAATTGATTTTCGAACTAATTTTCACTTGAATTTACATTAAGCATTTGAAAATTTGAAATTTCAACTTTCAGTGATTTAACAAATTTAAAATTTGGCAATTATAAATAAATATCTAATGAAATTTGATAAGCAATTGAGTCAAAACTAATATGAAACTTTTATACTTTATAAATTTTAAATACTTTAATAAAAGTTTAGGTTGAAATCAGTTGAATGATAAAGTTAATGATTTAATGATAGCTTTTGAAAATTTTATTTTTTAAGAAATAAATATATTGAAATCAATCAGCAATACACTTTTCTTACTGACGAAAAACTAGACTGGCACTATAGAAGACGAGAATACTAATGGGTATTACAGACGGGCGTGTCTGAAAAGTAGATGAAAAATCAGACGTTGCTTGTCAGAGCATTCATTCGGCTATACAAATCTAGGAAGGACAGAATTAATGGCAGCGCTCCTAATGGATATGGGATTGGGAAGACTAGTGTGACTGAAATATATATGTACTCATTTGATTATTTCAATAATAATATTTTCTTTTATTAAACATTAAAAAAACATGACATTTTAATTTTACAGAGTTTATCTTAGATGAAAATTTAGTTCTAAATAGAGTAGTATAAAACTTTAGACTAGAAAGCAATTTATACTTTAGTAAGCATCATACTTTTGATCTACGGATGAATTTAATAAATTATTAAAATAAAAACGAGTTAAAAATACATCTTAGCATGACATCTTTGAAGTATATCTATTAGAGACGAATAAGTCCAAATTTTGTTAAATATGACATCTGAAGCTCTAAAATGGATATGTCAAAAAACCCTCTACCCAAATGGAAAATCATGATGTTGTTACGTGGGACCATGGACTGCTCTTAGTACCATACACATGCCTTAACAAACTGATCCTCGCATTTACAGGCTAAGGTTAAATCTCAACCGTTGGATCAAATTGCGTTATCAGGCATAACACACTGTGGCCCAAATTTTCTTTGTACAAAAGGAAACATTGAAGACAAAAAATGATAACATGCCTAGGATTTTATGCATCCCTATGCATAACACTCTAGAAAATTATGCAAAATTACAAATCCCCTATTTCGGCAGGAAATTCGTTGTTTCGGCAGAGGGTGCAAATCCAAATCCCCTGTTTTGGCTTCACAAATCGCTTCAAATCGCTTCGAATCCCCTGTTTTGGCTTCACAAATCGCTTCAAATCCCCTGTAAATCGCTTCACAAATCCCCTGTTTCGCCATCCACTTCAAGAAATCCCCTGTTTTGCCAGAGGCTATGTTACCAAAACCAAATCCCCTGTTCGGCAGAGGGAAACACAGTCAGAAAATGATAGAAAATGATGGAACATCCATCGTGAACCTGCAAACAGCAGCTAAGAATGTTAAAATATTCCCTGGAACTACGAAATGTACTTAAAACAGTTAGAAAGATTATAAAAACGGAGCCAATACTTACAAAAATCGCCAAAGCTAAGCTTAGAAACTCAGAACAGCTCAAACTTCGGCATCAAACTTGCTCTAGCATCTACCATTCGGCATCTAGGATCCTTGGCGCCATCCTTTGCCAAATCTGAGGCGCTTATACACAAACCAGAGCCAATATTTACACAAATCGCCAACCCTAACCTCAGTTACTGAAAATCGCTCCAAGAACTGGCAAAAAACAGAACATCGATGTAAATCTTGCATGCAACAGCATCGGATTCGGCATCTGGTCACCTTGGCGCCTACATCCTTTGCCAGGCGCTTACATCTCGGCCGGATGCACAAGTAAATGCTCGAATCAATTTGTTAAGGCGGATAACGGCCTTCGCCCTCGTGCGTTATGAAAAAAAAAAAAATTCGGCCATGCACAAAATGTCCCTCAACTTTTTTTTTGCATAACGCACTCGGGCTAGGCCGTTATCCCTCTCATAAGGTTTGCCGTTGTCTTTTTATGCAAGAGGGTTTTTTTTTGTTGGGGAAAAATTGCAAAAATGGACACGTTTTCCTTTTCCCATGGTTCGCTTTTCCTCTGAAGGGCGCTGCTACAGGCGCATGCCAGTGCGTGGAGGGGAGCCGATTTGGTTTCCTGTCTCTGCTCCACACAGCTGTGGGTGACCCAACCGAGGTGGTTTGGTTTGACAGATGGCATGCTGGGTTCTTAGCTCCTGCAGGGGTTTGTTATTTCGTCTCTTGCTGTCTGCGGTTCCATGATGGCGGGGTCGCCTTCTGCTTCAGCTGTGTGTTCCTCAGGTAATTGATTTACAGGTTGCAGGGATGTTGCTTCGTAGGCTAGCTAGGTGTCCAGGTATTTCTAGTTCTGTGGATGAGGAAGGCCGCCCTCCGGAGAGTAGCTCCGTTGCTGAAGCAAGAGCAGTCAGGGAGGGCCTTGGTGTTCATGCAGATGGGTTGTTCCACAGGTCTAATTTCTGTGAAGTGGCTCCACCCAGTGAGGGCCTGTCAATTCTTGCTGATGCATGTCAAGAGATGGCCAGCCCGGGTGGCAAGAGGGGTCGTCCAAGGAAAGATCCTTTGGAAAGGGAGTGGGAGTTATGGGTGAAGGAGCTGGAAAGGATGGAGAGGCTGCAATTGAAGGAGAAAGAGCGCAAGGAGAAGGAGCAGAAGAAGGCAGACAAGGAGAAGGTTAGAGCTGAGAAGCAGAGGCAGAAGGTGGAGAGGGAGGCTGCAGCGAGGTTGGAGAGAGAGAAGAAAAAGTCTGAGGATGCCTTGAAGAAGCAGAAGCGAAGTGGCAAAGAAGTGGAGAAGTCCAGCATCACTGATTTGAGCGTGACTGTGAGCGTAGCAGGTGCAGACATTTCGGATGCAGTGTATCTTGGAACATGTAACTTCCTGGATGAGAATTGTGTGGCTGGTATTGTGGCCCAGGAACGTGGCAGCGAGCTTGATCACTTGCACGTACAAGCTACGTTTAGAATGAGCTCAACAACTCCTGCGTCCGTGAATGCCCGTTTGAAGAATTGGCTTGGATGGGCAGATCAGAGGCCTGCAGGTGGAGTCATTATGTGCAAGGTCCTCAAGGACACTCGCCTTCACTGTTTTGAGGGCATGATTGGGTATTGTCTCAAGGATGCTGGCAAGCTTCACTTCCGCCATCATATGAAAGATGTTACTGTTGAGCAGATGGAGAGAGGCAAGAACTTATACGCATTGTATGGTGCCGGAGACATCAAGAACACTGTTGTTCTAGATAACCGGAACCTTATGCGAAGAGCAAAGCATTTTGTTATGTATCATGGGCGGAAGCAAAGAACACCTTCCCTTTGTTATACTATCGCAAGGATGCTTAGAACAGGTGGTTTTACCTTGTCCAGCGCTTGGGTGCTGCCACTTAATGTTGCCTTTGTCAGGTACGAAAGAGTTGAAGCTGCGTGGAGGCTGACCTTAGATCCATCCAATGCCTCCATCAAGGATGTCAGGTGCGTGATTTATGGAATTCCTGATGGCACAGTTCCTATTGAGCGTGTTGACAAGAGGAGGCGGAGGATGTGGGATGATGTGATTGCCTCACGTGAGCTTGATGAGTTAGATGGTGATGGCAGTTTGGAAGAAGGGGGCAATGATGGATTTGAGATGCTGGAGAATGAAGAATATAGAGAAGAAACTCCCGCTTTCATTCCTCCTAAAAACCACAAGTAGTGCTGCCATTTCAAGACTTTATATCCCTGGACTTAGATGACCACACTCTAGCTTTCTCCTGATTGTATGTCTTGCTTTCCTGGTGTTCTTTTCATTTCATGCATTGACCTCTTTGTTTCTTTGCTTTAGGGCCGGATGGATGATCTAAGAACGTGGTTCTTGCGGAGTTGTTTTTTCCCCTTTGTTTCTCTAGATAGTGAGTGAGTCGACGGATGTAGAAATGGAGACAGTCGCTGCTGCTCCAGTTCCTGCTCCCCAGGCTGGTCCTTTTTTTGATCCGCAGGTGATGGCGAAGCATACAGCCCGCATTATACATAATCTGCAGATAGCTTTGACAGATAGTTTTGACATCTTGGAAGAGTGCCTTTGTGCCATGGATGATCCTGGAATCCATGTTTCGCAAAAGGAGCGTAGGATATTTCGTGCAGAAATGAATCGTGTGCGGGGTCTCATTTTGTGGAAGCTAAGAGATTTCGAGTCTCTTGCTCTTGCTCATGAGCGCACGATGCATGCCTAGCTGATCTCCTGTTGTTGGTTCTTCCTGTTGTTGGCTTTGTTCCTCTTGCATGTACATACTGTTGTGGTGGAAATAGCTTGTGCAGCAAGCTAGTGTTGTCTTGGAGTTGAAGTTTGGTTTGTACTTGTACTTGTGCAATGTAATATACTTCTGGATGGTCGTTCCTTATGTGCCATTGGACTTGGTGTTCAGTTCATATCTTGTGGAACACGTGTAATACAATGACTGGTTAATGAATGATGGCTGTTTATATCAATGGTTTCCTTGGTTGTTGGTATTTTTTCTTTTCTTTCCAACTTTTTTCATTCATGACAACAACATGACCGATAAGGTATTGGAGAAGGCAACACGAAAAGAGAGAAAAATCAAGATTATCAAGTTGGAATTTTGATGTAGTAATAAATGCTAAGCGGGTGCATGGCATAATGAAGTTTGCACATAATGGTTGAAAGACAAAAGAGAATTTCGAGAAACAATTAGAGACAAAAGAGATGCCTTTGACATAGAAAAAGTTATTTTTTGAACTTTTATTATATTTCTCAGCATCCGCAACCTTGGAAGTCAATGCAATCTCTAACGTGGTCTTAAACTCATGTTATCCCATGAGCGCTAACTTGTATTCAGAATGTACACTGATTTGTACACAACCAAATAGACAACTAGGTACAATTAATTTTAAGATAAATTTCGCATTAAGACTTCCCATCTTATGGATATTGGTCATGCAAACTTCCCTTCAACAAGTCCATTTTGTCCTCTATATAAAACTTAAATATTAACTCCCATATTATCTGCTCACAATATGCCATTTGCACCAAACATGTTGTTCTCATTAACAAGTTGGCACCAGAGGATGCCACTCAAAGAAGCTGGTTGAGAATACTTCAACCCAATCTTGTTATAAGGAAGAAAGTGAGCAATTTGTATAGACTCGTTTTTAGTCTTTGCAATCTAAATTCAGGCAAATCCAATGGGAATGGATCAATTACTGGTAAAATAAATGCAGCAATGTAGCGTCAAATTGTAAAATGTGCATCTCCATGTGTACATATCCCTAGAAATCTCAGCACTCCAAAGAACGTCAAGTGTTCATCTTTTATCGGCTACAATACAGAAGCGTGGTCAAGAAGCCCTTTGTGAAGCTAAAACATTCTGCATTTAATAGTTGCAGAATAGACTCAACAAACTATCAATCTGCAAATCTATTCTTCTTAGGCTCAACAAAACTCCAGCCCATGTAGAAACGGGGAACTTTTTTTTTTTTTACGCCATGTAGAAAGTCTACAACGAGATAGAATCCCTCATTCCAGTCATGTCGAAAAAACAAATTAAAAATAGCTCAACTAGCTGAGCGTTCTTTGTGCAGCTAAGGGCCTAGGAAGAAGTTGGAGCTACAACTTGAGCCACCATTGCCAAAACATTGGTTAGCTGGTTTTCAAAGTGGCTGCCCAACAATAGAAATGACCGAGAGTTTACAACCAATAATGGGTTTGAAGCAGTCATTGGCATATTCTGAGCATATACTAGCATATACTTAAAATATGCCACAAACCCACATGGAAGAGGGTTTGTCCCGGTAGGGGCAACTCAAAAATACAAATTCTCAATTTGAACTACCCGTACAAAAAGCAGCAATGCCATAATTTATAAACCCAATTTAATTCAATGGTTACTCAGTGCTTCATGCGCATGTTCCAGTTCGATGAGATATTTACATTGTGTGTTGATTTTGATTAATTATTTTTTGGTTCAAAAGGAGTTGGTAATGCACATCCCAAGTACCTCAGTATCAGCATCCTGTTTAGGATAAGCTCAAAGTGACGACCACCAAATGGTCCTTGATGCTCAAAGGAGCATCTTGTGCGCATAAAACTAAGGTCTCTCCTTACTCTCTTTTCTCATTATGTAAGCAGCAAGTCAACTGTCATATGCATCAAAAAAACTCCTAAATGATGTTTCATAAATTGAAGAGAATGAGATAATGCCCCCTTTCATAGCTTTATTTGTTGCAGAAGTTGACCAGCGTAGGAAGTACTTCAAAAAGGTGTTTACAGTCTATCATTGGTTAACTATCATAATTTAGGATGAAAATCACAAATTGAGTACCTGCATTTAGTGATAAAGGATGGGGGAGGGGGAGGAGGAATGGGAAGGTGGTATTTTTTGCTGCATTTTTTCACCATCGTTTAGAGCATGTGCAGTGGTTCCAACAAATTACTTTGGTTGGCAAACTGCAAATAGTCCACGTGAGTCACGAGCCTAAATTCTTCAACATAAGCTGAACATATGCAGTACTAATATTGGACAACATACCAAAAGAAACGTTTTCTTGTGGATATGATCATGTTCTCTATATTTCTTATTGCTTCTGGTTATCTAGCCAGATAAATCATTTAAACAAATACCTGGCAATATCACACTTGAAAAGCACTCTCCCTCGCATTGTTACATATCTCTCATGCTGTCTTCAAGAAAGCTGTTCGCAAAAGGTGCAGAATGTATGCATTAAATCTGCGGAAACAAATCATTTATACAAATACCTGGTAATGTCACACTTGAAAAGCACTCTCCCTCGCAGTGTACATATCTCTCATGCTGTCTTCAAGACATATAGTGTCTGCTGTCTGCAAAGGGTCCAGAATCTATGCATTGAATCTGTGACGGCCAAAGACATGCCCAATACAAGATTACTGTTCTAGTTTCATAACAGCTATTGCCATGGAGACACACTTTACACGTTTCCTCTATGTATATTTTGGTCCTCATGCCAATGGCAAACTCCTCTCTTACAAATAATCTAGAATTTGGGTATCTCTATCTCTTGATACAGTGTTTATTTACATTGATATATACAGCAACAGCCTGTTCCTATCTGCAGTTTCTCTTTTGTTCCCCCTCCATTGACATAAATTTTAACAAACAACTTTATGAAAGCATTGTATTCCTAACTCAACATTGCCATGCATTCTACAGGAACTTAGCAGCGTTATCAAACCGCAAATATTATCCTGATGAAATGAAAATAAGTTTTCTGCTTCTTTGAAACATCCTGCTTGACTGAAAAGATCGATCATGCAATTATAATGAGCAGTCCTTGGTGTAACCCCATGGTTTTCTGTCATAGAAATAAAGCACCTATAGGCTTCATGTAAAAGGCCCATATGACTGCAAGCACTAAGAATCCCAATAAATGTTATGTCATCGGGTTTTATTCCACTTTCCTGCATCTCATAGAAGTACTGGAAAGCCAATGCTACATTACCAACCCGGCCATAGCCATCAATAATTGCGCCCCATGTTACTACGTCCCGGTTTGGTAGTTTGTTAAAGACTTTGCATGCTTCATCCATGCTCCCACACTTTGCATACATATCTATTATGGCATTTCCTACAACTATATCTAACTCCATACCACTTTGCTTGATCTTATTATGGATGTATCTGCCTTGATCAATCGCCCCAATGTTACTACATGCTTTCAAAATGCCCAAAAATGTGACTTTATCTGGTTCTAAGTTATTCTCCTGCATCTTTTTGAAATACTCGAGCACGACATGAGATCTATTGTGTTGCAGAAATGCTGAAATAATGGCATTCAATGACACTACATTCCGTGCAGACAGTTTGTCAAAAACTTTGTGTGCATGCTCTAAGCTCCCACATTTAGCATATGCATCAATCAAAGCGCTTCCAAGGGCTACATCCATGAGCATCCCGGATTTGATGATCTGGTCATGTTATCTTCTTTGTCTGCTTTATGTCCCTAATATTACTGGATGCTTTCAAGATACACAAGAAGGTCACTTTATTTGGTTTTATGGCTAGACTTTGCATTATATCGAAGTAGTTTAGAGCAAGTACACCTTCTCCATGCTGAGTATAACCAGCAATCATTGCATTCCATGACACAACATTTGATAAGGCAACTTGCCAAAAACCTTCTGCGCTTCCTCTAAACTTCCGAACTTAGCATACACATCAAGAATGGTATTCCCCACTGCAATGTCTAACTCAAACCCATTTACAATAATTTGCTGATGCATTTGCCTACCCCGCACTAGGGATCCTATGCTACCACATGCTTTCAAAAGACTAAGGAATATGACCTTGTTAGGTCTTATGCCTTCATTTTGCATCTGATCAAAGCATTTTAAGACAATATCTCCTCCATCATGCTGGGCATAACCACCAAGCATTGCCCCCCATGATACGACATCCCGGGTTGTCATTTTGTCAAACAATTTGCGTGCTTCTTCCAATGCCCCACACTTCGCATACATGTCAACAAGGGTGTTCAGGACAGCAATATCAAGTTGCAGGCTATTATCAATTATCTGCACATGAATTCTCCTGCCATGGACTATATCGCCAATGTTTCCATAAGCTTTCAAAATACTCAAGAATGTAGCCCTGTTTGGATTTACACCATTGTTCTGCATTGTTTTTAAAATTTGGACAGCAAAAATGTTTTCATCATTCTGGACACATCCAGCAATCATAGTACCCCATGAAACAACATCTGGATTTCGCAATTTGGCAAAAACCTTACATGCCTCCTCCAAGCTCCCACATTTGGCATACATATCAACAAGTGCACTCTCCAAATAACCATTAGGTTGAATTCTGAATGACATGATTTGTTGATGGATGTGCCTCCCTTGATTTAAAGCCCCAATGTTCGAACATGCCTTCAGAACGCTCAGATATGATGCAGCATTTAGTGTTATGTCTTCATGCTGCATTTCTTCAAAACATTGGAGAGCAATTTCGCTTTTAGCATGTTGTGTATATCCAGCAATCAAAGCTGTCCATGCTACTACATCTCTATTTGGCAAGTTATTAAAAACCTGGCACGCCTCCTCTAAGGTCCCACATTTTACATACATATCCAGCAAATTGGTTCCCAGAAACATATCACAAGGAAGAGAGCTGTTGATAATATGTACATCAATGCGCATGCTTTAATAGCAGCAATATAAATAGATCTATCACACTTCATACCTAATTGTCGCATTGTGTTGTACAGATCAAGGGCAGTTGTACCTCCACCCAGATTGCCATGTGCTGAAATTAGAGCACCCAATGAAAGAACATTCACTTCAAGTGCGCTATCCAGCACTTGGTTTGCTTCGGCTAGGCATCTGCAAGTTGTGAATAGCCAAACGAGCTGCTCACAGCAACTGGCAACGCCACTTTGCATCATGAAAATATGCAGGTGCCTCGCAAGTTTAAAATCTCTCTTTCTGCCACAATCCTGGGGAAAGTAATGTGCATTGCTCGTGTACAACTAGTCGTTGCTCAACAATATCGTATATTTCTGGCATTCGTTTCTCTTTGCAAACCTTCTTCAGCTTCCTAAGGATAGCCTTAAATTATATGGAAACAGGAATAAAGAAAGGAAGGGGGCAAAAGAAGTTGTTCTGTATACTAACATACCTGGCCCATGTTGTCCTTCTATCTTCAGCAAAATTTAGGCTTGCAATCTGAGAGACAAATTGGAATTTGACAATGGATAAGCCAGGACAATGTAAAAAAACTCATTGGCATACTCACTAGAAACTTGGAACTAAATATTGAGATAACGGCAGCCATGGTCGATGGAGCAATTCACATTCATACGAAAATCTATAAAGTACAGATTAAAACAGTTGGAACCGTGAATCGTGAATTCTTAGGTAGAGATTCCACTACCGGAAGCCGCAGTTACCTGCGTGGCATCAATTGCCTTAAAAAACAACTATTATAGCCGGACCTTTGATTCCACTATATCGTAATTACTACTACGAAGACCAAATTCGAGGTTGCACCAAATTTCTGGAAACCGAAAGCTGGAAAGAAGACCGTTATCCAGATATCGAAGACTCCTGTCGGTCTACTCCAATAGACAGAAGGTAGATTCCAGAGCTGTTCCCTCTAGCCAGACCATAGATCTTTTGGGTTGCCCTAGGGGGAAAACCCTCTTCGTGGGATTTCGGCATATTTTCTTAACATATATAAATGCTATAGATTTATTCGATTCGCATATTCGTGTCACGAGGTACTTATCCGGACCCAGGGTTTCTCTTAAAGGGGCGAATATTCGTTAATTTGCTATATTTAAGGGTTTTTAAAAAAATAGGTACGATCCTAAGTAGGTTCTGTATCCCATTGATTTTTTTTTTTTCACCCGTGTTTCGACGGGTTAGGTTCCCGCCCGAGTTGAGTTCGCCTTGAAGATGATGGTGGATTTTTTATTATTCGCTCCCATCTCGATCGGAGGTCTCTATATTCAAGGTGGATTCGCCTCTTACCTCTAGTAGCCACTGCTGTTCAAGGTGGATTCGCCTCTTACCTCTAGTAGCTGTTCAAGAGTTTCAAGAAGACAAATCATAAGTATGCTTCTCTCTATTTTTGCTTTCTATTCTATCTCATGGCTGCCGATTACTCATCAAAAAAGCCAACGTACTTTTTAAAGTGCTTTTAGAGCATATTACTGGAACTGTTTTACTGCTTCAAGAGCTTCTTATTGTTGATCCATTAGAAAATGTTTCTAAATCATATATGTAAGGTATGCTTTGAAAGTAGTAGCATAGTCTAAGCGTAAGATAAGCTCTCTTTTCTAAATGTTTGCGTGTTTTTTCCCTGTTCCAGTTGATCATGAACATATCGCACACAGCTTTTCTACGAGAGGAGCATGAGGAGGCCTTTTACTTCTCTTGTTGTGATAACCATGACATTAAACAATATGACATGGCTAGAACCAAGCATGTAAGGTAATATGGTTGTAGCAGTAAATCTGGATAAATCTGGACACAAGTACGAAAAAGTTTATAAAACCTAGACTGATTGCTTCTTATTCTATCCAGCCTCTTTTATTAGATCGTGACCTTACAATGGAGTTGCCATCCAATCTTGATAGCCATATGCTTTGCTTCATTGTTGCTAAGAAAGTACCTCGCAATGCCATCTTTCTCCACATTCTTGGTTTTAATACCAGGTTGCCAATTGCCAATCCTACTCTTAGAATGTATTTGTAACATTTAGTTATACTCATGCTTTTTAAATCCTGTAAATTATTTTGGGGGCCTAAGGCTCTAGTTTTGTCTAAAAGTATTATGAAATGTATAAAGTTCATACCATGGACTTCTTGGAGCTTCTTGGAGAAGTGTCTTCTTACCCTTGGGTTTGGAGAGTCATTTACCAGAAATGTCATGAACCTTCATGCGTCAGCAAGGTCTACTGTACTTTTTCAAGACGAGCCGTCTGATATCTTTGTGGTGGGTAGAGGAATTCGGCAGGGTTGCCCCTTAGCACCCTTGCTGTTCACAATTGTGGCAGAAGTATTATCCCAGCTCTTCTTGGTGGTTACCCAGGATGGCATCATTCAAGGTTTGCCAATGAGCGATGGTTCTCAAGAGGTATGTAATCAATATGCTGATGACACTTTTCTATTTCTAATTGCGGAGGCAAAGAATCTCCATAATGCTAAGCTATTATTAGACACATTCTCCTTAGCATCAGGAGTTCTTGTGGGTTGGCAAAAGTGTACTGCTTTGTGGACGTTGGACAGCCCCATCCCTCCATGTGTTCTGGACTATCCATGGAAGATTCTTCTGCATGGCAACACCACAAGGTTGCTTGGTATCCCTGTCGGAATTCACGTCTCCGCTTCAGATGCTTGGGATGAAATAATTTTAGGGTTGCAGAAGCACTTGTTTTGGTGGAATACAGCTAAACTATCCATGCCCGGAAGGATCACTATGGCTAAGTGTGTCCTTAGTAACACTCATGTCTACATGGCATCTACTCTATTAGCCCCTCAGTGTAAGATGGATGAGATTGTGCGCATCGTCAGGAACTTTATTTGGGGTGGAAATGAAGCAGGGGCTGTGGTCAAGGTAGCTTGGGAGAAGTGCATTAAGCCTAAGGCAGCTGGTGGTCTTGGAATGCTGGATTTTCGCCTCCAGAGTAAGGTGATGATATCGAAGTTTATTTGGAGGATCCTCAGTGGTAGGGACGATTCTCCCGGGTTGAGGTTGCTTGTGCAGTCGATTCAGCATTGTCTTCCTTTTCATAAGGCCACCATTAAGCCGCTCCTTCCTTGGGCGTTGCTTTATCATATACATCCATATCCTAATGCTTCTCCCTTTCTAAAGGGGTTGCTTGCTGCTTGGGACACTGTTAGACCTCTTTTTCATGTCAATCCTGAGGCATGTGCTCAGATGTCTGCTCCATGCTGGTGGATTCCTCTCCAGGACACTTCTGAGAACGTGCCTCTAAGTGTTGTTGTTCATCCAAAGACGCAGCGGCGATGGATAGCAGCAGGTATAAACACTATTGCAGCTTGGTATGATTTGGGTCACCTCATGTCATGGGAAGCATTTAGAACAAAATTCTTATTGTACAGATGGGATAGAGTGATTTGGACTCGTATTGCTACATTGCTGCCACAGGATACTGCCCCACAGATTGAAGTAATCGTATGGGGTCGCCATCAGGGTATAGAGCCAGGGCGCTTTGTGTCTTCGGTGTATAAATTGCTCCTGCATTCTGATGTCTTGCTGCCTTCCAATAGATGGCATCTTCAGGTCCCTCGGCCACAGTGGAGAAGTGTTTGGACGTGGGTATGGGATAAGTTGCTTCATCCCAAAGTGGCAGTGTTGATGTGACGAGTGATCCATAGATGCCTCAGAGTCAACAGGCTCGTCCATAAATTTGATAATCGGATATCGGAGCTTTGTCCTTTATGTAAGCAAAGGGTTGAGAGTATTGAGCATTGTTTTTTCTTGTGTGAGAGGCTTCGACAGGCATGGTCTTGGGTATTAACTCTATTTGGCACGTCGCGGTCTAGCCAGCAAATCCTGCTTGCTATCTATCCTGGCACATGGCACAAATGGCAAAAACGAGCTTTTCATCTTGCATCTGGCTGGCTTTTGTGGTCGATTTGGAAGAGAAGGAGACTATTTATTTTTAAGGGTATGGATATTGCAGATGAGATTCTTCTTCAATGGGCTCAGAATAAAATTGTTATGGCATATAAATGTTCTTCTCTTGATCAAGAGAAGAAGGTATTGATTTGGCATACTTACCTTCGAATTCACTCTTATGCATAGACAGGTGGTTGTGCTCAGTTGGATCTGTTTGTCCGCTGGGGTTATAATCCTGTCTTTGCACTTTATGTTGTTTAGTTTTAATTGGTAATTAAAGTTTGGCGTCCTTCAAAAAAAAAAAAGGGGGATAATGATGTATGTAGTTGTTCTAATGGTGGTCTCACCATACCATGTGACATCTTGATTCTTCAAGATTTTACTTCAGTTTGGAGATGTTGGAGTAGGAGCATTTTGTTGTCCCTCATGTTGTTGGGAATGAATGAGTGACTTGAGTTTGTGCAGTATTTGTTTTGCTGAGTATCTGTCTCGGGCAAACTAAAGATGACCAAAGATCCATATGTGGCATATTCATGTTAGATTTACAATAGCCAAGCAAATTGGGATTTTTGTAAAGCTTTTGTATTTCACTTTCATTTTTACAATCTAAGTCTATAATAAATAACCTTTTGGTTGTGCTGTGGCAGTTGTATACCTGAAAGCACTTCAATGGGACGCTAGTAAATCTGTGAGTTTGTAATTCTACGATTTCTCGGAGCATGCAAAATCTCATTCCTACCTTCCTTGCTAATGTTTCGGGCAAATGCTCAGATTCTGGATAAACGCGAATAATGAGATAATCAGATCCTTGCACTGTCACATTAATGGAGTATTCGTGTCCTGAGTATCTATTGTATCCATTCAAGACTAGCAACTAAAAGCAACTACATATAGCAAGAAGGTGCTTAAGTAAATGTGGTTATGGTAGTACACGAGAAGATTGTTCACAAGATCGTTATGCGATGTTGCTCCCAAAATTGCAAAGATGTGCCAAGCTTCCTCTTCATTCAACCATAGAGGCTTTTACATGGCCAAGATACTATATGTGCATTGAAATCTCCAACCGTAACCGAAGAACCAAAGAAGGATCGTTGTTGTGTCGATAAATATTGGATGATAGAGGTGCACACATCCTCAACAGATATGATTTGGGCATGCCACATATTTCAAAATGCCACCGCATTCTCCGGATATAGTCTGTCATTAATGTTGCATATATCCGCTCAAGTTGATCTTATAACGCTAGCTTTTGGCCTTATAATCTTGTTGCTTTAGGCAGGGCCATAAACCCCGACGTTTTGATAAATCCATCAAGGAGATATTTCAATGTGGAGATCGCCACGCATAGCTCTTTTACTACTTAATCTGTCTCATTGACTCATGTGGGACTTCAACATACGTTTTTCTTGGATAAAGCAATATCATCATGCCTTTGCCAAAAATTTTAGAAAAAGTAATTCGACGCTTCCATTTTAAACAGACTCGCAAGCAATTTTCTCAGCCGATGTATGGGAATATGGGCATCTTCACTTAAACATATCATCAAAATAAAGGGCAATAATGAGAAGCACATGGTCCTCTAGTGGAAAATAGGTGTGCTTTTCTCTACTCAGTTAAATAATGCATGGTTTTTATTTGATGTAGATATATCCTATAGTCAAGTGCATGCATATTATCTACTACAACCGTTCAAATGTACAATATGTATACCTCATTATAGTCCTTTACCACTTAGGGTTGTGAATCTGTTGCAAGTAAGACATGTATCATTGGCAACATCACCTAGAAGCATCCAACTTGTGAGATTAAGCAACATAAATACAAGTACAAGTATGGAGAGATAGGGTTGTAATTTGCCATATAAATGCTATTTATAAATGTAGTATGACCATGAATAAGGTTGATATGAATTAGCATTGTTAAACTTCTTAAATGGAAAAACATTCAAGTTGGTGGACAACCGAACATAAAATAGAGGAGGTGGCCTTCAGAAAACATTTTTGCTTACAACATTTGTAAAGCTTTATGACTGATAAATCTCAAGAGATTTTTTGTAAATATTCGCCATGAGTACTATGCCTTAACTTCTATAAAACAAAATATTCGCTACCTTAGCTAACTTCTATATTGTGAAATTCGCCAAGTGTATGAAACTTACTCACTTCTAATTTGCCCTTAAGGGAAGCCCTGTCTGGACCGTCCGTTCTTCACCGTTGTCTCCTCGTCGTTCAACGGGTTCTTCGCAATGTCGGCGAAATTACTTTCTTTTGCAAGCAACCGGCGGGCGTCTTGAGTTTCTTCCTCTGCAAGCAAGCCAAGTTCGCCAACACCACATTCGGGCATCGCCATAGCTTTTCTCGCAATGCTGGCTATGGCTATCGCGGCACTGGCTATGGCGGTCGCCAATCTGACCTGCACCATTCGTTGGAGCTGAAGGTATGGTTTAGTTATAAGAAGCTTACAGATTACGAAGCTTCCAGTTGCAGCCTGTCATTTATAAAGTTCCAGTTGCACTGGTGTTTCTAGTTGCCAGCCTTCAAAGAGCGCCATTGTTCCTGTTTCGTGCTTTTGCTTAGAACCTAAGATGCCCTAAGCTGCCATTATTCTTCCCCTGGGGTCTACCTCATGTGTGGAAAAATGATTATCAAATATGATCGATGTAATAATCTGTTGGACTAAATGCTTTCTTGCGTCCTGCTAATACCTTTCCTTTTTATGCTGCGGACAATGCAATCTTGAATTGAACCATTATCAGATCATGAAGTAAAATGTTTTTCATGTTAAATCAACTCAGCAAGGGAAGAGGACGACATCATTTGGAGAGATGGCATCATTTGCTATTTAACGAGCTTATTTTTGGATCGCCTATGTCAAATCTTAAAGAGGGGCATTCATATATAACGCCCTTTCAGTTTTAGAGCCGTATTAGTACGGCATTGGACATATCCTTGAGCAAAGTGGTTGAGCCAAAGTAGATTGTTGGAATGGCAATTTTTTTCCTGTTTAGTGTGCAGATGTTGCATTTATGAGAGGTGCTAATTTGCCTTTGCTTTTTGGTTCAAGTATGCCAACAAAATGCATGGTTATTTGATTGACAAGGGGACATGGCATAATTAGCATTAAGAAAAATCAGCAGCTTTTGAAAATCCTTGCTAGCCTTGATATTTTAGACGACAGCACTTCTATCCTCAGCCCATCCATCTCTAGACACCAATCAATTACATGCAGTGCAGTATATGAGGGATAAGGTTTCTTAAGCATTAGCTTACAATGGAGCTACTTTTCGAGAGGTTCTGCAGTTATTGAGGTTCTGAAACATCACTCAAGATAGCTTCGGATTTAACCATGGGGTTTCTACTCCTATAAGATTCAAATATGCAGAATCTGCTATAAGGGAAGCAGGTGAGTATGGAGGAGTTGGAACCTCGAAAAATGTTGGGAACATGAACCTTGCCGCTATATATAATAGCAATGCTCATGGATTTGCTTCTGATTCTACATCTAGTCCTCCATCATGTCATTCCCCAACATATGGAAGTAATGAGATAGCTCATGGCAGGACAAGAAACTTGAATGAAAATTTGGAGAAGGTTATTGAGAGACGGCAGCGCAGAATGAATAAAAATCGTGAATTGTTGAAGTAAGATAATATTGTGTTGGTTGAATCATTGCTCATTCCAGTTGTGTATATTCCATAATTGCACAAGTGTGTTATATTGCAAATGCACTTCGGGTTGAATGATGTTGAGAAAGGTTCAGTGCAGAGTCAAATGATTATTCCAGTATAATCTATGATATAGTTTGATCTATGGCTTATGGATCTCATACCAAAGGTTGAATCCATGTTGCATAGATACCAAACATATTAGGGTAAAGATGTGCTAAGCATTTATGTACATTACATAAGGTTCATATTTAATGGTTACATTAGACCATTGAATATTGAAATTGCATAAGGGCTTATTTTGTGAAGCAAGTATGTGGGATATAGATAAGCCAGCACCGAATGAAGGCCTGTCGGCAAGGCTGCAAATCCGGCATGCAAACCACACAATGCATGGAAGCAAACCGATTTGCTAAAACTATAGAACTATACTGTATATATAGATTAAAAGATGAATGAAATGGCGAGTGAAGTATTCTGTCATGGAGGAGCCTCGATGTTCAAATGTGATTACCAGATATATTGACAAAGATACTAATAGTTGTCAATGAGAATATATAGCACAATAACAGGGGATTTTTTTGTAGTTTTATACGCTTTTTGACATGGTTTTACTATGATTTCGGCGTTGTATTCATGAAGGCATACTAAATAGTATTTCTAGAGTGCGCCTTTTTTAGTCCGTTGATTTGGGTTGGTTAAAACAATCCGACGGTAGTCGTCTACCCAATGTTTAATTTTTGGTTTAAAAAAAAGGAAAAAGAAAAAAAACCCAAACATGCAATGCTCGAGCTCTGCCATTTTAGGGCTCGACCATCTTGGGCCAGTTTAGGGTTCCGAGGATGCGAAACCGTGGCCATGGCTGCGCTATGATTTCTTGTGGGAGCAGAGGTAATGGGTCTAGCCCCTTCATTTTCCATGCTTATGTTCGACATGATCCTGGCCGGAATAGGTTTAGGATTAGCCCCAAAGATAGCACCGGTTTATATAACTGAGTTATTCTCAGCAGAGATCCGTGCATCATCGGAGCACTATGGTTATGCTATCACAAACTTCTGCAGCCTTGTCTTTTGCATCAGGCAACACCGCTGTATCTCCAGAACCTCTACTATGGCCAGAATTATCATTGTAATAACTTGACAAATCTACTCCCATCTGCTTTTCCCATTCCACTAACTCGTTGGCACATTCCTCCTCTGTGTCTAGCTGCAGTGACACCCCAGCTTCTGCTTCTTCACCTTCTATACAAGTTTCTTCAAAATTGCAATCAAGGAGCTCTATGTCTGCATCCTTCTACAGAGCTTGGGCGTGCAAAGTAGCTTTCCTTGCTCAGAGCAGTTGTTCTTGCGGTTTTGGAGGGGCGGGGCAGTCAAATGCAGCCGATTCCGGCATGGCCATGGATTTCTGTACAAGCTTGATCTTCGCAGCAGCACAGGTTGCAGTCAAGGGGTCTGGTTTAGCACAAAATGAGTGCTCATGTCCTGGTGAACATTTATTTCTTGAGCCAAACTCTGTCTGTAATCTTTTCTTTGTAGGTCTGGCTATGGCAAAACTGCTTTCTTTTAGCTGATTGTTGTCCTTGCAGGTAAAGACATGCCGAGACTCTCTGGCTCTCTGGCTCGGCACGCATGCCGACAGACCCTGGAGCTTATTTCTTTCTGCAGAGCATGGCTATGGCGATGACAGACATCTTATTAATATCCATACCCTTATGTGTATCCCAATCCTTATCCCAAATACTATTCACATTACTCTCACGACCATCATCCGCAATGTTTCCATTCTTCTGGTATTCCAAAAGCTACATCTTCAGTATTTAAGCTGGAACAAATCCCATGTAATCAGTGCTGCTGCAAGACTCTATAGCATAGACTTCTCATGCAAGTTCGAAGCACCAACAAGCATGCTGCAAGGTTCGGTACAAGCTTCAGGTGCTTTAATTTTGTTGGTGCCATCTGATTTAAATCTGCATGTAGCAGCAGAGGCAAGCAATGCCACTCAGGTATTGCAAGACAGGCTCTAATTTCTTGCTCAGGTGTTGCAAGACAGGCTCTAATTCCTTTAGATATTGAATGAAATGAGTCCCTTCCATTGCTACGGACAATCTGCTTTGCAGCCAGAAACACATTGCTTGAGATAAAGCATATTTGCTTTACAGCCAGAAACATAGGATTTCTTCGTACAACTTAAAAAGTGGCAACAGAGATGTAAGATTTTGCATAAAGCTCTGCCAGAATAGCACTACGTTGGTATCTCTTCTCATGTTTTCACATTCTTAAGATTTTGGATAAAGCTCTGTCAGAATAGCACTACGTTGGTATCTCTTCTCATGTTTTTACATTCTTATCTCTTCTCATGTTTTCACATTCTTATCTCTTCTCATGTTCTCACGTTCCAGACTTCAGAAAAAACGTGCTATTATAGTAGAAATGACCTTCACCTGTTGTGTAAGTCATTATGCTCATTACATCAATTTGGTGCCACTCCATGGTTTAGGGGTTTATCGTTTATGGTTTTCCTACATAATAGTTTAAATCTCAATGCGGCACATTATTACTTTCAAAATCAATATCTAGCACTGTATAATGTAATCCTTTATGATAATAGCACTTTCTTTATATTTGTTCCATTGAATCTTTCTTATGGTTAATGTCATCAAGTTTTCTTTTTACAAAGGCCCGCCCGAAGGGCCCAAAATTTTTTTTTACACAACCATTATACATCAAATCTTTTAAAATTAAATCCCCCTTGAACCCCCCTTTGGTTTGGGTGCATATTCACACGGGGGGTGACGTAGGGCAGCGAGAGCCCCTAGAGTCATATTATATATGTACAAAAATAAGACCATAGTGTATATTGTCTGAAACCTTATAGTATTTTCTAACCTTGTTATACGGTATAAGAAAACCTATACACATATACCTCACAAACGAGGAACTTTACATACGGTCCGGATCGTAGAATAAAGGGGTAATATGCCCATCCAACAGCTCTCGTTGCCGGAATCGCCCCCCGTGTGAATATGCACTTGAAATTGGTTAAGGTTGGATGTCTAGATAAATTTGAATAACTAGATAAGCGAAGAGCAATTGACTTAGCTATTGTAGACTTACTATTGACTTTCAACATTGGTATCAGAGCAGGTCAAGATCTAAAAGATGTCAAGTAGATTTGGAGCAAGTTTACTTAGCAGCATAGAAGTGTTCAATGGGACTTCAGGTTTTCAGATCTGGAAAGACTCTATTAAACACATTCTAGAAGTTGGAGAATTATGGGAATTAGTTTATCCTGATGGAGATTGTGAGGGGCATGCTACTGCTGGAAGCAGTATCTCAAGATCAAGTGTATCAGTAAATGCTGGAGCACATGTTAACACTAGAGAAACAGGCATTTCAGGCTCTAGTGGCAGTGTTGAGAAGAGGTCAACATATGCAAAGATAAAGGAGGCCCAAGGAATCATTTCTTGCAAGGTGAGTCCAACCATTAGGTTGAAACTAAGAGGAATGTCACCAAAGGAGATGTGGAAATTTATGATAAGGCAATATGAAGTTAAAACTTCATCACAAATAGATTTATTAGAAAGCGAATTAAGAGGTTTGAAACTTCCAGAAGATGGAGATGATGTCGAATTTTTTAACAAATTTGATAACATAGTTGCAGATCTAGCAGAGGCAGGAGTTGAAGGAAATCCTACTACATTGAAGTTGAAATACTGATCATAGAACATTGTTTATTTGCTTGAAGAACCATTGACAATAATTTTAGACCTAACTCAATGGTCTATGGTTTGTAAATATTTATGTAAACTAGAAATTCTTGTTATATTATTTATGGACACCCTCGAGATCGAAGGTGTCAAAGGATCCTAATTTTAAGCATATTGCCAATCTAAGATCCTGCAGATGGCGGTGCCTGTACAAAAATGGATTAGCCCGTGCGAAACAGCACCGAGGCCGATCCCTAATTGCTGAAATAGGAGACGGTTTTTGAGCTCATAAGTTCTATGATTATTTGTTCATAGATCAATGGTTATGTTAAGTTTTAATACCTTGGTTGTATGAATTTGAGTTTGACATCTTCATTGAAAGCAATTGTGATACTTGTCTAGCTAAACTTCTTCTATAACCTTTCATTGGTATCAGAGCAGGAATTGAAGAATGTCAACTCGTTTTGGAGCTACACTTTTAAGTAGTGTGGAGGTGTTTAAAGGTGTAGGGGGATTTCAGATCTGGAAGGAGAAGATCAAGGAGGTGTTACAATTTGAAGGCTTGTGGGAAATAATAGAACCTGAGGAGCAAAAGAATGTAAATGTTGCTGCAGATGAGGTAAGTTCTACAAATAATAAGGTAACATCTACTACCTTGTCTATTGAATCAGTAAAGAAAGATGAAGGTAGCAGTGGTGGCGAGGTAAGTTATGACTTAAAAGTAAGTCAGGCTAAAGCTATTATAATGTGTAAAATAGCTCCCAGCATTATGCTGAAATTGAGAAAAATGAGTCCAAGAGATGCTTGGAAGTATTTGGTGAAAAACTATGAAGTGAAAAGCTCATCTCAGATAGATGTGCTTGAGAAGGAAATAAGGAAAATCAAGTATGAGGATAAAATGGACCTGATAGATATGTTCCTCAAATTTGATTCCTTGTGTGCAGATCTAGATGCTGCTGGAGCATCTATGTCAGAAAGCCATCAGATATTGCATATCTCAAAGATGTTTTCTAAGCAAGATAACTTGGCCACACTTATTAGGACTGTTGCAAAAACAAAGGAAGAGGCTGAGCACATTGCAAGGACTGAAATAGAGCAGAGATCTATGGGTGAGGATGATGAAGATACTGAATCTCCAGAAGTGCTGGCAGTTAAAAGAAATGGAAATTTTAAACCTAGGCAGGTTGGACCATGCTATAATTGTGGAGAATCAGGTCATATTAAAGCTAGATGTCCTAAGCTTGGACAAAGTGATAAAAATTGTTACACATGTGGTGGATTTGGTCATTTCTCCTCAAGGTGCCCAACTCCAAAAGATGCTAAAGGAGGAAGAGGTAGGGGTCAGTTCAGAGGCAATAGTTCAGCTAGGGGAAGAGGACGAGGTTCTAAAACCCAAACACCAATGTCGTCATCTCTGGAAAAGAAGAAGATAGTTCAGAAGAGGAGGTAAAAAATATTTGCATGAGTTTCACAAAGCCAACTAATAAATCTAAGATCTCTTTTGTTGTAGATTCTGGAGCTGAAAGAACAATCATAGGATCTAAATCCTTGTTGTTAAAAAAGGAAGAGGAGACATATCCAAAGCAGATTCGTGTTGGAGATGGCAGAACCAAGGAAGTTGAAGCTGCTGGACTGCTCAGATTATATGATTTGTTTGGAAAACCAGTTGATTTAAAAAAAGTGTTATGTGTATCAGGAATAGTAAGGAATTTAATATCTGTTGCATAGCTAGTGGATTTGGGTTTTGAAGTGAATTTTGTCAACAGCCTATGTAAAATGTTGAAGGATAATAAAGTATGCTTTTTTGCAAAAAGAGTTGGAGACTTATATGAAATGAATGTGAATGATGAGATTCATGTCATAAATAATGTATCTGCAATTTCTTCAAGATTATGGCATGAAAGGTTAGCTCATACCAACATTCAGAATGTCAAAGCTCTTACAAAAATGGGTTTGATTAACAGCCAAAAAGAGGACAGCCAACAATTCATATGTAGAGGATGCATGTTAGGTAAAAGTACCAGAATTCCATTTGCAAAAAAGGGAAAACGTGCTAAAGCTACATTGGAACTAGTACATTCTGACATCTGTGGCCCTTTGAACATTAGAGGGATCTCTGGGAAGAGATATTTTATAATATTTATAGACGATTTCTCAAGGAGAGCAAAGTGTTATTGTTTGTCAAGGAAAAGAGAAGCATTATCTGCATTTAAGAATTATGTAGCTGAAGCAGAAAGGGAAACTGGAAACAAATTAAAATGTCTCAGGTCTGACAGAGGCGGTGAATACATGTCAAAAGTATTTAAACAATTTTGCATAGAGAAAGGAATTAAAAGGCAACTTACTTGCAGATACTCACCACAACAAAATGGGGTTGCAGAAAGAAGAAACAGGACTTGTTTGAATGCAGTAAGATCCATGCTTAAACATTCTGGTTTATCAAAAAGATTATGGGAGGAGGCGCTTAAGGCTGCTGTATACATTCAAAACAGGATCCCCACTGTCAGCATTGAGGGGTAAATTCCAGAAACTTGTTGGTCAGGAAGGACATTTGACTTTGGAATATTTAAAGTTGGATGCTTAGCATATGTTCATATACCATAGGAGATCAGGAAAAAGCTTGATGATAAAGCTAAAGAAGCTTATTTAGTAGGATATGATGAGGAGTCTAAAGCCTATAGGTTGTTTGAACATCAAGAAAGAAAAATTATCATTAGTAGAGATGTTGTATTTGTTGAAAATAAATTGTTTAAAGATAGGAGCTTGAAAAATACAGATGACGAGAAAATTACAATGCAGCAGACAACTGAAGTGACCCCTGCAGATGATATCCTTGAAGATGATGATCAAAACATAGGGGACTCTGGTATAAAGAATCTAAAAGACCATATAAGCAGAGGGGAAACTGTCTCACACAGACAAGACACAAAGCAATCTGTCCAAGAAGCTCCAGATGTAATAGAGCATCGTATACAAGAAGTTCAAAGGAAAAGAAAGACAGAAGGAGAAAGATTAAAATCAGAATTAGCAAGCAAAGGCATTGACATTGAAAACTTGGGTGGAAAAGAAGGAGGAGGTAGTAGAAGATTTGCTTATAATGAAGATGATGTACTTGCACTTATGACTGTGCTAGAGAAAAATGTTCCAAGCACTTATAATGAAGTGGAAAATAGCAGAAATGAAAAGGAATGGAAACTTGCTATGGATGAAGAAATGCAATCTTTTCAGAGAACAAGGACTTATGAAATTGTAGATAAACCAAAAGATAAGAATGTAGTTGGCAACAAGTACATCACATGGATGTAAATACTGCTTTTTTGAATGCAGATCTTGAGGAAGAAATTCAGATGAAGCCTGCTACTGGCTATGAACAACCTGAAGGGACGGTGTGGAAGCTCAAAAAGGCTGTTTATGGCCTTAAACAATCTCCTAGGGCATGGTATAAATGCATAGATAAATATTTCTTGGAACAAGGATTCTGCAAGTTGAGAGGTGATGGAAATTTATATGCTTTTAAAGCAAAAGATCAGTTCTGCATAGTGGCCCTTTATGTTGATGATTGCATTATGATATCAAATCATATAAGCTGCTTAAACATGTGCAAAGACTTGTTGAGTCAAAGGTTTAAGATGACTGATTTGGGAGAACTAAAGAAATTTCTTGGCATATTGGTAACAAGGGACAGGAAAAAGGGAATTCTAAAGCTATCTCAAGCTGATAATATTTATGGAGTGCTAGAAAGATTTAAGATGGCAGATTGTAATATTGCTAAAACACCATTAGTACCAGGGCATAAGATTAGTGGTCAGATGTCACCTCAAACTCAAGAAGAAATCATAGACATGCAAAATGTTCCATACAGAGAGCTTATAGGATGCCTGATTTATTTGACAAGTGCCACTAGGCCAGATATCTCGTTTGCACTTAAGTAGATATAACAACAATCCTGGGAGATAACATTGGATGGCTGCAAAGAGGATCTTAAGATATCTAAAAGGTACAGTAGATGAAGGTATTTGTTACACAGGAAAAAACAAAGATTTGGTATCTTATGCTGATGCAGACTGGGCAGGAGATCTTGACAACAGATATTCAACTTCTGGTTTTTTGTTGATGTATGGTGGAGGACCTGTAAGTTGGAAATGCAAAAAACAGTCAATTGTGGCTCTTTCAAGTGTTGAAGCTAAATATTGCTCAACAACTTTAGTTGCTAAAGAGGTAATCTGGATGCAAAGGTTGATGTCTGAACTTGGAGTGCAATTAAATAGTCCTATAGAACTTTATTCAGACAGTGCCAGTTGTATTTCAATGACAAAGAATCCTGTCATGCACGAGAGATCTAAGCATATTGACATGAAGGTTCACTTCATTAGAGATATGGTGGAAAAAGGACTAATTATTGTCAAATATATCAAAACTAAGGAGCAAGTTGCAGATATTATGACAAAAGCATTAAGAGAATCTAGATTCAATTATTTGAACCAGAAAATCAGTATATCACAGGTTGAAGAAGATGATCTGCAAGAGACTGCACAATGTTCTATGAAGGAGGAATGAAGGAAATTCTACTACATTGAAGTTGAAATATTGATCATAGAACATTGTTTATTTGCTAGAAGAACCATTGACAATAATTTTAGACCTAACTCAATGGTCTATGGTTTGTAAATATTTATGTAAACTAGAAATTCTTGTTATATTATTTATCGACACCCTCGAGATCAAAGGTGTCAAAGGATCCTGATTCTAAGCATATTGCCAATCTGAGATCCTGCAGATGGCGGTGCCTGTACAAAAATGAATTAGCCCGTGCGAAATAGCATCGAGGCCGATCCCTAATTGCTGAAATAGGAGACGGTTTTTGAGCTCATAAGTTCTATGATTATTTGTTCATAGATCAATGGTTATGTTAAGTTTTAATACCTTGGTTGTATGAATTTGCGTTTGACATCTTCATTGAAAGCAATTGTGATACTTGTCTAGCTAAAATTCTTCTATAACTTTTCAGGAGTCATCATTTCAGATACAAGTCAGGTACTTCAAATATCCAGGTCAGTACATGAGAATGAGAATTTTGTCACTATTTATTAGAAACATGAGCAAAAATAGAGAGGATGCTGAGAGAATCTTGAGAACAGAATTTGAGCAAAAGAAAATAATGAAAGAAGGAGAAGAAACCACTGAGGTATCATATGCATGCAGAGGTAACAAAAGTGAAAAAGTTAAATGCTATCACTGTCATGAGATTGGTCATTTTAAATATGACTGTCCAAAGTTCAAGGCAGTGTGGAGAAAGAGGACACGTAGCAGCCAAATGCTCCACACCAAAAGAATATGGTAAAGGAACGGGAAGGGGAAGAGAAGGCAGAGGAGGAAGGAGTTCAAACTACAAGGGGCCGCGAAGCGAAAAGCAACACAGAGTTAATCTTGCTCAAGAAAGCAACAAAGAAGAAGAAAAACAAAATGATGATGAAGATGACGTAAGGATGGCTTTGTCTATTTTGGATAATCATGTTGAAGCTAATAAAAGTTCCAATGCCATTGTAGTTGATAGTGGAGCTGAAAGATTAGTAGTTAAATCTGCTGATATGCTCAAGGACTTGACTCACACAAATACAAGGAACATTCAAGTAGGAAGTGGAGCCCTGATGCAGACAGACAGAAAGGTACTGTTGCAGCTCTTTGATCTTGAAGGGAAAATTGTGAACATAGAAAATGTGTTGTGTGTACCAGGATTAGTTAAGAATTTGATTTCTGTCAGTCAGCTTGTAGACTTGGGATATCAAGTCAATTTCAATTCAAGAGGTTGTAAAGATTTTTCTTGACAATAAATTAAAGTTTTTTGCTAAAAGATGTGGAAATCTTTTCAAATGGAGCATTTTGACTGTGACAGTATAAATTTAGTTATAATACCTAGTACAGAACTAGCAAAAAAGCACGCCAGAGGCTGTAGAAAAGAAAGGCGTAGGCAAATTAGGGAAAGTTAATTGGGTAGCAAAAGATAATTGAACTGTCTTTGTGTTAAGGAGAACTTGTTTTGTGATTTATTGTCCATGATCGAAGAAGCATATGTTATATGTATTGTTTAGATGATGCCCCTGCGTTTAAGGTAGCAGTCTTTCTTAGTTTTGGAAGGGCAGGATATGAGGTGGTTGTAACCGTCTTTGCTTGTGTTGGAAAGGCTTATGTAATGCATTTCCATTTCATTTGCATTTTTCTTGCTAATGGTTTCTTGTAAGACGTCGGTGTGGAAGTTTTTTTTTTGTATGGTTTGTGCTTCTCGACGTCTGCTGCCATTTTGAGACGTTTGCTGCCATTTTGAGATTAGGTTTTGATTTGTGTTGTTTATACCTTGTTGATAAGTTTGTTGTTTGTCCTACGTATTTCTTGTTGTTCTTATTGCACGTTAGGCAATATATATTTGTCATAAGTTTTATTTTATCTGCAATATTGTTAATTGTGTTAGAGTTGTTGTGATATGTAAATGTTTTTTTTTCCTTTTTCATATTTTTACCTTAGGTGTATTATATGATAAATAAAAGATTGGGATCAAAATTGTAATATATGTTGAACAATTTAGCGTTTTTTACTAGTTCAGGTCAACTGCTACAAATGGAAGTTCGTGGAATGATAGATCATCTAAGCATTTTTGAAACACTTGTTCTTGTGATACATTAGTTTCGACATTGGCGATCTTCACTTCATGCTAGACATCTCCATTATGGGTGCATAAGGTGGTTGTATTTTGGCCAATAAGGGTGATGTGGAATCAGAATGTAGGTGTATATTTTCCAACCTACTTTTCCGAGAGCCAACCTGTTAAATCATGAAGGATATAACTAGGGCTGTAAATTTGAATAGTAATGAATTAAGGACCAAACTTGGGCCTTGAGGGTGTCCTTTTTGTTGGTATCTATAATGTGCTTGATCAAACAGATAATCTTTCAGGAATGAATAGAAGACATCACTATATCAGGTAGGATCTCATTCGAGAGGAAAAGGGAAGACAAGAGCCATAAGTAAAATTATCCAAAGCTCAGCAATAGAGTCAGGACTACAAGTAAAGGGATTCACAAAAGTCCCTTAACAATGCAACCTGTTTTCCTGTTACATTATTTTCTCGTGCGATAGACCCTGGATGGGCTACTTGTGTTGGAGCAAGTGCATTGCAGAGGTTGCTGGGGATGCTTGTTGAAGGTGAACCTGACAATGTTAATCAATGTTACTGGAAGCCACTTGATTTGGGAGCACAGAACTGGTCTGCATTCCTCTAGAAGTGAGCTGTTGTTGGCTGTGGCTGTTAAGTTGAAACGATAACCTTCTGGCAATGATGGGACAACATTTATTCATATAACCATTGAAGAGCAATTCGTTCCTGCCAGCATAGCTAGAAAAAGTAGCATCAATAATCTAATAAGCACATGCTAGTCAACGAATATGATGAGACACTAACATACTTATTACTAAGTTGAGATTCATAACTTACAGAAGTGGTCAGCCTATTGGATTAAACTGCAGCATCTGCAACAAAATGGAACAAAGATAATACGATATAATAAGCACTGAAAAGTTTCACAAATATGCAGTTTGAGGCATCTCCAGATGCAGTAATATTTTACCAAAAGGCACTGGAATGTTTCACAAATATGCAGCTTGAGGCATCTCTAGATGCAGTCACATTTGCCTGGATGTTGAAGGCATGTGCTAGCCTTAAAGGTATAGACAATGGACGAGCAATGCATACCATGGTTGCAGACCAGATATTGCATTTGCAGTTGATCACACAAGCATCTAGGTTAATCAGAACATGTTAAACAGACCTACAGCATCTTGATTCATCCATGACAGTTTTGTAAATTATTAATTGTGAAACATCTTACCCAATGATAGGCTTGTAAACCAGTTTTATTGGAATTTTCAATATGTGCGAATGTCCTTTTTGAAAAGTAGGGATCCATAGTTGGTGAGACTTGCATCACTGTTCTTAGAGCAGATCTTATCCAGGTACGTAACCCAAGTTGGGGAAGTTATGGCCAAAATGGAAGCTTAAACTGCAGGACTTCTTGTTTGTAAACCAAGTATGTGGTTCGATTCATCTCCACAAATAGCATAAGCACAACAACATGGAGAATCCTGCAATGCAGAATGTATAAAGAGAAGCCCAAGATTCTTTTAAGTCTTAATAAAACCTCTTTTTTATTTTTCCGCCCATGCACAAATACTGATAAAGATATGGCTATTTATCTCTGATCAGATAGGTAGATTACTTTTTTAGAAAGATAGAGCTGTTTAACTCCGAACAGATATGTAAGTTAATTTTAAAGAAGCTCTTCTCCTTTCATAGTTCACATGGAAGTTGCGTCAACTTTTTCATTTGGTCACATACATGAAGTTTATAGACATAGCTAAACTGTAATTGTTCAGTTCCAAAAGATACTTTATGTGATAAAGAAAAAAGCTTGCGGATAATACAGACACGGTGGTACTAGAAGCATCTACAGTGGCAGAGACTATCTCTTCTGTAGGGAAGGTTGAGAACAATCTGCAACCCAGGCAACTTGTGGAGCATGGATCTGCAATTAAGACAGCTGCTTTCTGGGTGAATATACAATCTTCTTACAAATATCTATAACCTAGAAGTACTCCACTTGGAGCTCAGTGTGCAGAATAAAAGGTAAAGCAAATGAACAAAAGCTAATCTGATATGGTTCAGATACCATGAAAATGGAATAGAGGCTCACTTTCAGACTGCATGTTCACTTCTATGGCATAAAGGATATCTACTGCAAAACAACCAATAAAACAAAGTCATTGCACAAGAAAAGCTTTATATTTATAGCACCAATCATTTAATATTGATGCTTCCTGAGTTTCATGCATTATGGGAATTGTAATAATCTGTTTCTGCATATAGATATCCAAGACCTTGGATAGGAAATTTACTGAACCTCTAAGGAATCTACCCTTTGTTGTAAGAAGGAAGAATGGGGGAGAAAAAAATTGTTTCCAGTTATTACACACGAGCTTTAAGACTCTGACAGACAATATGTGTCAATTTTAGTAGAAAATTTGACTGTTATATTTAGCTCTACATGTGCCAAATGTGTAAAAGCGACAAGCATCGGAAACAGAGCTCCAAGGTAACCTTGGACAGGAAAGGTAAGATCAACAAACCATAGGGCACCTCCCTAAGTGTAAGAAAACGAAAACACTTATTTCCAGAATGACAGAGCAAGAAACATTAAACTAAGAACTGAAATAAAAACCGACATGTTAGGGGGCACAAAATAAATTATTAATCCCAATCTGCATTACAGTGAACAAGTGCCCTTAACTGACAGCACAAGATTAAGGTGGTACGAACAATATTTTTCACATCAATCGCACTTACTAAAATGAGTGAGAAATGGCATCACTATTACTTGCTATTTACATGAAAAAATGGGGACCTCTTACTTTGGCACAATGCAAAAATCTTCTGTTCTTTCCCATTGCCTACCTTTTCCACTCAAGTAATCAAGGAATTACATATCTATAACTCAGAGCTAGAAGAAACAATTTGTTCACAATTTAGAAATTATTAGCACATTCTACGTGTTAATAGTGACAGTTGAATGAGAAAGAAATGGCATATCTCGGCTGCAACATGCAAAGATACATAGCAACTTTGAAAGTCTAAGAGAACAAAAAGAACAATAAGAACCCTAAAAGAGGTTAATTTTCAGACTACCCTAGCTGGCATAAGCCTCAATTCAGATAATACAGCTTCTTTCGTTACTTTGTGCTAATTAAATTTCTAGGCAAGTTACGTACCTCCTCAAACCCAGGGTAACAAGTCATTGCCATGTGCCGCACTGACACCATCCAACATATGAACAGAGGAACCTGAAGAGAACAGCTTTGTCAAAGGGCCTCTGATTGAACAAGGAGGGTTCGTTCGTTTGCCTACAAGCACCCTTCAGATTTGATCTTCTACTTTGTGCAGAAAACCCCTATGTTTGAAAAATAAATGCTTTATATTCAAAAGCACACATGCATTAGGCTCATGCATTATATTCAAAAGCACACAAATTTTCAAAAATAGAGAGGATATAAGAAGTTTTTACCTGCATTTGCAGTAAAAATTTAGAGGAGAGCAATCATGTGGTAGTGTTACTTGAGGAAATCTTGCTTGCATGATTGATGCAATGAGGTAGAGGCATTCAGGTAGCGGCGCCCGGCAAGTGCAGAAATTTTGGCTTAGAAGAAAGAGCTGATCTAATTTTTATATGAAAATGTAGTGGGCCAGGTGAAAGTAGATAGTAAATACTCGGATGACATGCAGTTTTAAGCAAGTTAATCAGAAGTAGCATTACGTACAGCATTTTGATATGCTTTTAGAGACTGACAAAGTTTGTTCCGATCCCAAGCACCAGTTGCAAAAAAATTTGCCAAATAAGCATTTCCCAGGCCATCTGCATTTAACCAAGTACAGACGGATTTCAATTAATTCATCAAGCATGTTATGAATGATAACCAAAGATTGATAACGTACACCAAGACTGGCCATCCTTGATATCGAGTTCAATGGCTTGTTTTGCATGCTTAATGCTTTCCTCGATAAGTGCTGCTTCATCGGGTGTTCCTGCATGGGCAATTATACGTACATCAGAGATTTACTGTACTTCAAAAGGATATGTAGCAAAAGAAGAATGAAACTTGCCTTTTGCAAGACACCTTTATAGCATGGAAAGCTGCTGAAGGATACGTTTATTAGGCCCCTATTTCAAACATTGCACGATTTTTCAGGTACGAGAATTGTAATTAATAAATAGCATTACAGAATGAGGTTAACACTGCTTACCTTGCTTAAAGCAAGTGTGAGACAGTTTTTTGCAGAGTTAAGATCATTCTTCTTCCAGAAGCAATTTTCCAAGCATGATCATGCATCTACCAAGGAAGGATCCAGCTTCACCTGCTCCACGATGCAACAAGATGGTACTTTAAAATGTGGAACTTCCTGCAGAAGGATGAAACCTGTTGCTGAGGTAGTGTGCCGCTTTCCCAACTCTGAACCGCTGCGAAGAAATGATAAGCGGAGGTAAGTAAGAAGCAAGTTATTCGTGACCTATCTGGAGGTAAGTAAGAAGCAAGTTATTCGTGACCCTGTCTATCTCCGTGACTTTTTTTCTGCCATTTTTCTAATTTCCCTATCCGTGGATCTTAGAAAAGAAGGATCTAACGGTGAAAATACTACCACATCATTATTTGATGAGGTGGACAGGCTACGTGGATAGCCTAGAATTGCAAGGAAGGTTGTAGGCTTGGTTGGGCTGGCGTGCTAAAAATGGCATAACAGATTGGCTCACACAAATCATGACAATATCAAGATCATGTCTAAGCAAGGATGGATTTGATGTTTAGAAGATCAAACTGTAAAACAGCCTTGTGAGGGTTGTATATTTGGAAAATTAAATAAATTACTATTTAAGGGAGCAAAACACAAAGCTAGCAAACCACTTGAATTGGTGCACAAAGATCTCTGTGAACCACTGAATATAAGAGGCAGAACAAACAAAAGATATTCTATTACTTTTATTGATGATTACAGCAGAAAATGCAAGATATATTGCTTGGAGAAGAAGTCTCAAGCCCTAAGTGCTTTTAAACAATATGTGACTGAGGCAGAAAGGGAGACAAGTCTTAAGGTAAAATGCATAAGGTCAGATCGAGGAGGTGAATACCTATCCACAAAGTTTAAGCTTTTTCGCATCACTAATGGAATTCAAAGGCAGCTTACTTGCAGGTACAGTCCACAACAAAATGGTGTAGCAGAGAGAAAAAACAGAACTATTATGGATGCTGTAAGGACAATGATAAAGCACAGTGGCTTACCAAAACTATCTCTAGGAGGAGGCTCTCAAAGCTACAATACTGATTCAAAATAATCTTCCAACTCGAGTCCTCAAAGGTAAGACTCCATCCATGATGTGGTCAAATACATGTGAGAAACCAAATTATGACAGATTCAAGGTTTATGGATGCCTAGCATATTTACACATGCCATCAGAACTGAGAAAAAAATTAGATAGCAAGGCAGAATTTGGGTACTTAGTAGGGTATGATGAAGAATCAAAGGGCTATAGGATATTCAACCCAAATACCAAGCAAATTATCATAAGCAAAGATGTAACCTATAAGTAGCATAATAACAGGGGGTTCCAGGGGGATTTCATATGGATGTTAAAATGACAAATCTTAGAACCATAGGCCATATATTCCTAAGATAATTGAATGGGTTGTTATAAAAAAAAAAAAAAAAAAAAAAAAAAAAAAAAAAAAAAAAACATAGACTCAAGATAGAAAATAGTTACATGAGCTCATAGAGAAATGTTGGTTAATGTAGACTTATCAGGATATTGAGTTTTTTTGGTAGAGGTTCAAGACCCCGTATTACATCTTCTAAATCCGTATACAAAGCCGTATAGAGTCTCGATATCGCATCAAAACCTTAGGCAAACTCGTATTTGACATTTCAAAATCATAGGAAACCCCATCATAATTCATAAAGCGAAACGAGAGGCACCCGAGGCTCCAACATACAATATGGGCCGTAGGGATCGGCCGGATCCAACGACCGGGTAGTTCGTTCGGGGGTTCGGGGGATTTCATATGGATGTTAAAATGACAAATCTTAGAACCATAGGCCATATATTCCTAAGATAATTGAATGGGTTGTTATAAAAAAAAAAAAAAAAAAAAAAACATAGACTCAAGATAGAAAAATAGTTACATGAGCTCATAGAGAAATGTTGGTTAATGTAGACTTATCGGGATATTGAGTTTTTTGGTAGAGGTTCAAGACCCCCGTATTACATCTTCTAAATCCAGATACAAAGCCAGATAGAGTCTCGATGTCGCATCAAAACCTTAGGCAAACTCGTATTTGACATTTCAAAATCATAGGAAACCCCATCATAACAAAGCATAAAATGCGAAAACGAGAGGCACCCGAGAGGCTCCAACATACAATATGGGCCGTGGGATCATACTAACACAAACAAAGTTAAGAAGGATAGTGTCAATCAAACAAAAAGCAAGGGAGAAAAAGAAGTCAAATTCACTATAGACTTAGATTCTCAGAGGATCACGTGACTTCAATAGAAACCGATGAACTGGAATATGAAGCACAGCAGGACAATGAAAGTCAAAGAGATATGGAACAGCCAAATATAAATGATCAACAAGAGAATATTGGAAAGAAAAGAAAAACTCAAGCTGAAAAATCAATTGAGGAAGCAAAATTAGACATGACAGATATGGCAAAACAGATCAAGGGAAAAGCAAAAGATTAGAGCAAATAGACCAAATCATGGCTATATTAGAGGATGAGGCAATTCCTAAATCATTTAAAGAGGCTATTGAGTCTGGTGATGGCAAAAGATAACCACGATTTCGGTAATTTGGAATTATTCCAGTGTTCATTTTTTCTGAACTCTCATTTTTTTCCTCTGTTTTTAGCAGGAATTTGCTACTTGTGTTTTTATGGCAACCGATTTTGCGGCTGAAATGCACACATTTTTTTTGTCTTGTAAAAATGATAGTCAATAAAATCATGGCAAAAAATTAAGTGAAAAGAAGAAATGAGGACGAGGCCCTCACGAATCTCCATTAAAAAGTACATCATTTACATTAATGTAAAATATGTACATATGCAAATGCACACCATAAATAAGAGTGGAAAACCACTGAAAACAATTTTTTACAAATAAATCCACATTTGGAGCTTATGGTTTTCCTTGCAAATCTGGCCTGCTACATAAGAAAACCATCACTGTGCTCTGCTACATCACTGTTCTCTGCTGCACATTACATAGGAGGTTACCATTTGCACACAAATTTAAACCTACATATTAATATGAATATTCAAATTAATATCTAATTCATAGTAATACCTCGACATCAGACCTCAGACAACTGGCCACAGCATTGAACTGAGCATTGAACTGAACATCCCTGATCATTCAACTTCCCTGATCATTCAACTTCCAGGCCATGGTGGAGGTGGAGGAGGAGGTGTAGGAGGACATGGTTCCGGGGGCCTCGACCACTGCCCTAAGCATTTAAAGAACAGTTTCAATTTAAGAGAGAGTTTAAATTGGACAGAACAGGTAATTCATTGAACAAGTTTAACAAAATTCATTGACAATAGAATGATGAGAATAAGAATAGAATGATGAGCAAAAATCATTGACAATAGACAAGTTTAGACAATATAATTTTCATTAACCAAAGCCCGGCAGCACATTACAAATTTTCCATTTCCACAAACTTAAGAAGAAAGAATCTTCTTAAGTTCTTCAAACTCGGCTTCATCATCCGAGTTTGAAGAAATAGTCTAGGCTTGTAATGTGGCTCTAAACCAGTAGCTTCAGGCTTGCAATGGTACTTGGATTAAATGCAGACCATATCCAGGTCTCTGCTTTTCATATATTGGTTTTTTATCTCATGGAATGACAGCTGTTAGAAATATCAAATGTAGTAGATAGCATATCTTATGACTCTGCTCCAACACTTATAAACTTGGTAAACTAAAAGCAAAAAATTTTCTATATAGCACTTTGTTTCTCTTCTCTTACTACAAGGTTGTGAACTTGTTTCTTTGGCAATTTCAGGAGCATATGCTTTTGAAGATTGGAGTCATGTCTATACGCATCTCGTTGTGGACAATACGTCTCTTGTAAATGCAGTTGTTTTAACAGCCGTGGTGGAAAAAAAAACCAGCCATTTTGCTTGATTGGATTAGTGTAATTGTAAATACGTCTATCTCTGTCTCCCTCCCTCTCTCGAATTACGTTTTACAACTTGTTGTAGGGTTTATTCTGGGATGTAATTGTTAACAGTTAATGATGGCACCAACGTTGACAGGGGCCTATGAGCTGGTATGCAAAGGGCGTATTGATGGCCTTGGAACTCCAGACTCCTGTAAAGCAGTTGGTTCAGTTGAATGGTAAAAGATCACATCAAACATGTCTTAGGGTATAATGTTAGCAATAACCATCTTGCGTCTCTGAGTTGTTGATTATACATCCATGTTTCCTTATTTTCTGATTAAGTTGGAGAAGCTCTTTGTGTTTATGCTGCATCTCTGATCCAGGATGATCAGTGGACTCCTGCAATGAAACAGCAATCTCTGATGGCCAGATTCCAGAATCTTTCTAAATGTTCTCACTAATTTATTCATTTTCTTCCTATACGAGTATGTTTCTTACATCACACCTCTATGCAGGCTTCTAACTTTGTAACTTTCTCTTTCAAATTTTTGATGACTCATGTGATGACTCATGTGCTGGCTGGAGGCTTAACAATGTGTCATGCCTTTTGTAGAACTCACCAATTTATTAGTGACTGAAACATAGACTGGCTATAATAGACTTGCCATAATTTTTCTTCTCTTTTTGTTTATAATGCTTTGTCAGATAATAATATGGCATACTAGACTATTTGAATTGGCCAATTATGATCTGTTAAAGAAGTACTGGATTGTCTGTGGGATGCCCTAAGATCCAGATTGTACATGTAAAAGATTAAAACAGTTTGGCTTTCTTTTCTTGGCTCTTTAGATTTCTCTTATGCATTTAGTATCTCTATGGCATACAATATGGCATTATGTTTGTGTTACAAAACATTGCAGGCAATTTTGAATGGTCAGACCAAGATTTCATGAAGGCTTACAAGTGCTTTATGCTACTGTCTCTAAACAATTCAATGGGCAATGTGTCACCTTGTCCCTTTTTACCTTTGAGGCAACACGCACCATCTCTATCTCTGCTATCCTCCCCATCTTGAGGAATTATAACCATTGATTAACTTGACCCAGCAAGTATTGCAAAACCTTTTGCTATGAATTCCTCTGAATTGTTTGCACAATTGGTACGCTCTGGAGAATCTTTACAAGTCATTCCAGGCATTTACTCAGGAAGTCGTATCTGGTTAATTATTGCAGGAGATTTGCATGCGCATATAAAAGGAAGGCAAGCATTTTTTGTTCCAACTATTTAGAGTTTGAGCTGGGCATATTAGATTTTATGACTTGTGATATGGACAACTGATTTCCTGCACTTCTACACAGCCCATCCGCGTATTTATTGTGCCACTATAGGTGTGCAAAGTATTTGCATGACTACCTCACGTTTAAAGCCCATGTTTATGCTGCCAACCTTGTGACTCACAGAAATAATTTGGGCCTCAAGAACCAGTTGTAAATCTTAGATGTTAAAGCATTTTCTAACATTGTTATTGGGAAAATTGTCTTATGATGTCATAGCTCTAAAAAAAAGGTAAGCATGAAGTTGATTTAGCTCTGTTGAGCATTTTATAAAAGTCTATTTTACCTCTACTGTTTTATGAGCATAACCTATTTGAAGCTGCAGATCACACATGCTCTGTTTGGATGAAACAGGCTGGGAGCGTAATGTGAGATATATTCGGCTGGATCTGGTCTTGAAGCCCTTGCAAATTGTCCAAGGACTGCAGTGGCAACTCCTGTGGTAGTTCAATCTTTTGTTTGTCTTATTCTGGGACCTTCTTGTGGGCATGTTGTCTAGATTTTTAGTTTGCTTATGGGACATGCCTTTGATCAATATTTTAAGTGCAATGAGAAGCAATTTGCGAGACATGAAGGAATGCATCTTTGCCGCGTTTTTGCGCTTAGCATACTTCAAAGAGCAAGCTAAGGGGTTTTGGGAGCTTTTGCTTCCTTCAAACTTTAAATTGGCAATTAAATGGTGACTTTAGGCCTTGTGGAAAGCTCAAATCTCTTGAAAAAGATGCATGCATTGTCAGTTTGTCTAGTTTCTGCATAATTTGTGGATTATTGATTGGTGTTTGCCAATAGTCTAGATTGAGGACTTCAACAACTGCCTGGGCTTGGTTGCAATTTCTTCCTTTCTAGGCAAGCAAAGAACTGCATCTGATAAGGCGGTGTAATAATAAGAATGGTTAAATTGGTTCAACAAATTTTTTTGTTAAATTGCAATAATGAGACACCTGCTTATTGGGTGCTCACACTTTTGCTACAATTTATGCACGTGACCAAAGTCATTGCACATTAAATAAGTGTAACAAGTTCATTGTATATAGGTCAAGTGCTAAGCAGACATATCGGTTCTCCATGAATGGAAGCATTCTTAATGTAAGTTAAAGCTTGCAAGTTGGCCAAAATCATTTGAAAAAGTTGCATATCAAATTGATAACACATTCAACAAGATCCACAATGCTCATAATGGCCCTAGGTGCTACATGAAAAGCTTTGCAGCTTCGAGAGAAGGTTCTATGTGGCCTCTGAAGCTGGAAACTAATGCACATACATTTTGCAAATTAATCTTAAAGATCCCAGTGGTGAAGAACAAGAAGAACATGTTATGTTTGTAGTTTTAGTGGAAGTATAATACATTTTATACAATGCATATGTATACACAGGTGCATCAAATACTCCATAGCTAATGTTCCTCATACGCAGCACTACCTCCTCCTCTTTCCTTGTTTGTCGTAAAATAACAAGTGAGACCAATCCAACCTTTGTAGTAGTTCACATCCCATTTAGGGGATTCAAATGCCCATCTTTGTAACCTTCTATGGCGAGCGACTCAAAACATGAACGCCAATGCATCGGTGGCCACTTTTGTTGGATTTCTTTGAGACTCGTCCACTGAAGTCCTCTGTTAACACCACCAAAAGCAAGTGTTATATTTATAAATACCCCAGAAGTCATAACATTAGCACATAGTTAGGACTGTTAAGGTTAATATAGAATGACATGATGTATTAAGAAGCTCAAAACAAGCGTTTTGGGTGACAAGTGTGAGAGAACAATGTGATTTGCAAAGTGCATGAAGACATGTTACCCTTAAGTCCAATCATCTTGGAGACCAATGACTGCTCTTCTAATCGCTCCCTAATAGAACAGACATGAAAATCGGTCTTGATGTAACGTTTCCTTGACAAAAACGTACCTAAGCATCCACGGTGCTTTATGGCTGGATGCCATTTACATCTTCTTAAAGACACGAGACCATACAATTGCAAGGTAATAAACTTTTAAATTGGAAGAATTAAATCAACTAAAGCATCAGTAGCTAATCCACGCAAACTCTGTTTGGTCTCTTGCTCAATAGGAGTGGCGACGGACTTGCAATCTTGCACATGAAACATGTGCAACAGCTCCCTGATATATGAGCGGATGTACCTCCAGATTCATCCACGTGCGGGGAGCGATCGTTCCTTTGAAGAAGATGTCCACCGTGAGAATGACACACAAAAGGGCAAGCAACCACGGATGTTGCAACGTTATTATGCATTGTCTGAGCACAAGAACAATGAGATACATGTTCTTGTGCTTGTGCGATATAGAACATTAACGGTGCGCCGAAACAAGATTTCAGCGATTCACGGATGTTGTTGATCCAAGTGGTGGTGAGACTATTGCCGTTTCTGCCCATGGAAACAAAGCTGATCGAACCATTCGTTTGCTCAAACGTGGCAATTGGTTGAGTATTAGGAACTTTAAGGTTCGCCCGATCAATCGGAAGTATGACTTTGCGGATTGTGAGAATGCAATTAGATAGTGCCATCAACGGAGTTGTCTTTCATTCGACACGACAAATAGTTCTTAAACTCTCCCCAACTCCGGGTCCGACAAGATATCTCAAGCTGCTTTTGCAAGCACCACCGAACCGACATCGAATGGCGGTTTGATTGCAACTGTTGTCGGAGTAGATGAGTCCAAAAGTAATTGCTGTCTGCGGATTGCTGACGATGTTGAGCCGTTTGACGCAGCGAGTTTGTTGTTCTGGCCTGAGCAAGAGGACATGTACGAGGAGTTGAAAAGGTTGTTCCTTTACGGGCGCTAGGCCGTTGTCCTTTTCAAAAAGTATCGCTGGCGTTCAACATTAGAAAACAACAAGAATTTGGTCACAAGCAAATAACAATGATATTCCACCCGGTCTGGATCCATACACAAGTGCATTTCCATCTGTTTTCAAATGCAAGCCCGACTTTCCGCAATATCTTAGGGACGTTGTTTTCCCGAAACACAACCATCTACCCAACAACGGACAGGTTCTCTTTTCCCTAGTATGGTCAATTTGCTTATAACGTTCCCTAGTGTGGTCAATTTGCTTATAATGCCTTGAGTTTAGTCATTTGTCCACTTCTATGGTCTCATTGCTAGTAAGGTACCCTTTGTTGGTAAACATATAGCTCATGTGCTTACACGTTGCGATGTTTGTAGATCACAGGCAAGCTTCACCTCAGGAGTGGCGGAGGCAACAAGGTGAAAACTGTTTGCAGTACATGTTCTGAGGATAGCGACGTTGATGACGTTTGCAAGAATTGTGGTGGTCGCGATGTGAAAGCCCACCTCACATTCTTGTGGTAAGATTATAACGGACACCCAATCGGTTCCCATATCTATAGATGGACACACGCTTGATGAACTGTTGGGCAACACAGACCCAGACACACTCTCTGTTCTTATTAATGACCCTATTCAGTTTCGTGACATGCTCCTTGACTTCAGTCCGTTGAAGACCTTTACTGTGGACTATGCTGGTTGCATTGTCGAGTTCAATCCGAAATAGTGTGTAGAAGAACTGTTTTTCTATACTTTAACATGTAGCTCGGGCTTTGTGTTTGTTTTGTATGTACATGTGACACTGACATTTTGTAATTCAATGTATTATGTTGTCTGCAAATGCAGCTTCATTGTCTTTTTTATGTCCAACTTCTTTATCTTCTTTAGAAATTTGGAAATGTCTTAGTTACTGCCTCCAAACTATATTCTGGAATATGACAATCTCTGCACAATTGTCACGTCCTTCACAAGCATTTTATCTGGAGGCTTTGAATGGTCAACCTTTGAAGTTGTTTAACATAATCTATAATCTACAGTCTGCCCTCTAGATTTTCAACTTGTGCACCTGCATCGAGGTGCAACAACCATGGATTTTAGGGTGTGTTCAGCATTTGTGGCGGCATATATCCAGTTGTAAAGAATGTGCTCATCAACATGTACTGTAAATATGGAATCATAGACAATGCAAGGTCAGTGGTTCCAATCAATCTACACCGAGGATGACAAGTGGAGCCCTTGCATCTATATTGCATTTATCTTTGTTGCTGCGGCTTGCATCAGCTCAAACTGTCCTACACATGCAGAGGCATTTTGGTGCAATATGGTAAGGGTGTGAAGAGTACCTTATATGAAATAAGGTCTCCCAATTTTAAAACATGTCTGAATCAACATCAAAACCAGATGTTCCGCTCAGTATACCAGTTGGGTTACTAGGCTCCAACTTTTGCAATGATCTGTCTCGCAAAGCATTTTTTAAACAGATTTGCCCCCACACCTTCCGCCCCCATAGGTCATGCGTGTTCTTCTCAATCAAGTGTCTCATCGACAACCAGTTTCTAAACTCTCCCTATCTCTCGAGTCATGAATCTGGAAGCCAAAACAATCAACCCGAATATAATATTCATTTAAAAGCCAATAAATCTTTGTGCCTGATTTCAGAAGACCCATTGTCTGTACTCTAACCACTTTAGCTAGTAGAAAGGTCAACAAGGTGCTGAATACCAGGAATTAGACTTGTCAAAACATGCAAAACTTATTACCTTCTAGCTCATATGGAAACTACAAACATAACCTGTTCTTCTTGTTCTTCACCACTGGGATCTTTAAAATTAACTTGCAAAATGTATGCGCATTAGTTTCCAGCTTCAGAGGCCACATAGAACCTTCTCTCAAAGCTGCAAAGCTTTTCATGTTTCAGTGGCAATCCCCAAATTTGGCAACGAACAAAATTCCTAACACCTTCTCACCCTGATTCAATGATAAGCACGACTTCACAGGTCTGCATTTCCATGTCCTGTTACAAACCATGTATCTGCATTTAATCCAAGTACCATGGCAAGCCTGAGACTACAGCTACTTACCAGATAATAAATTACATCCAAAAGTGGATGATATATCACATCTAGCTCGGATTTTTTGTCAACTTCCTAGTACTGCAAGTTCAGAGAATTAGACTTGTCAAAACATGCAAAACTTATTACCTTCTAATCAGCTTTTAGCTCATATGGAAACTACAAACATACCCATGCATGCTATGTGAAATCTGGACGAGTTGTCCCTGGGGGATTCACTTATAACAAAGGGGATATGCCATCTGCGTTTAAGGGGTGGCAAAAAACCCCCTGGTATACTGACTTATGAAAGCTAATTTAACCCCTATAAGTATATAGTTTACCCCATATAGTGGTGAAAAAACCCCTAGTATAGTAGGTATGCCTACGTAACATGGGAAAAAAAACCCCTATAGTATAACTCACATGTTCTGTACGCCCAATAAATGTGAACCCCCCGGGGAGTTGTCCTCTGGCTGTAACTACGTGCAAACACTTATTCCTCTAACTTTCACTACAAACCCCTAAAAGCTTTTGAACCAGACAGTTTCCAAGGGGGAACTCCCATGTGCTCTGCAATATGATCAACTATCTCTCTGAATATGCTTTCTACATCTTTAGGGCCTCCTTCCTCAAGCTTTCTTCGTAAGAACTTACATCCATGTTGCTCCGCCATAGAATGTACACGACCTTTTACCTCTTCGGAAGTCGTAACTTTAGAGTGTGCATGTTACATAGGATGAGTACAAGACACTTTTCAAATGCCTCACAACAATAGGTAGACTTCAGAGACAACATAACTAGGTCAACGAGCCATTAATATCCAACGAGCCATCTTCCACCAAAAAATTATAAGAAATCAGAGAATCTTTTTGTTCTTCATCACTAGAATCTTCAAGATTAGCTTGCAAAATGTATGTGCATTAGTTTCCAACTTCAGAGGCCACATAGAACCTTCTCTTAAAGCTGCAAAGCTTTTCCACACAACACGATACTCTTCTGATCAAGAACTGTCTATTTCTGACCAACTGTTGACAATGAAGGTAAGATCTCCATTTAATCAGACTTTCAATAATGGCAAGACATTGCTCTTCCAAAAACACAAACTTTAGTACCAATAGCTCATCGGACAACCCAATGACCCTGAAAAAGAAAAGAAATCAACTTTATGAAATGCCTTGGAGATGGAACATGGAAACATCATTCATACTTTCTAAAGAAGAAGCCTATGTGATGCTTATATGTAAGAGGGAAATGATACAAAAAAACAACCAGAATTCCTAAAGCATGCCACTTGCTACACATGATCTTGTTACACTCTAATTTGGCAACAAGTAATTCGTCTCAAAAAAAAAAAACATCTGAAAGTAACAGGACCTGGTTGTATGTATTTGCCTTTACATCAGAGGTTAAATTCCCTGTTGCCATGTGTTTCCAAAGCAGTCACATACGAAAGCAACGAGGAGAGTGGTTACTTGAAACGTCCTTACTCAGACCCTTTCTTGTTGATGCCAATACACAGAGAGATTCGCATCTATCAAAGCAGGCCTCTGGGTTATATCCCTCGAATCAAATTCCAACTCATGCCCCTCTGGTGTAGCAATGCTCACCTATATCACACAAGCTGTTTAGCAGTCACTCGAATTACATTATCTAATAGAAAAAGAACCAATTCTAGTTCAATCTAGTGAGTAAATGTAACCTTAGTACTAGTCTAAATTCTGTAACGCCCATCTTGTTTCCCTGCAACCAAACACGATTCGTACGACATGACATGCACATGCATCACTTATAACACAGGCATCCAAAATGCTAAGCTCAATCCATGTATGCACACTTTCACCTTCTGTTCGCTCCCCTCTGTTTGTTTTCTGGTTTCTAACATAGTGTTCCACTTCCCAGCCCCAACATATATATTTGATAGCAGCACAAGGCTCACAGTATTTGATGGTTCCAACCTGAAAATGTGCTTTGTTATATCTTCCCTCGACGACTCCTAAAATTGCATATTGGGAGTGTTTTTACTGTCATGCCCTAGACCATTTTATGAGAACAATTTTTCAACATTTCCACAGATAATGTCTTGAACAACTTGCTGTCAGGAGAGAAAGCCACCATCTTTTTGCCTGTAAGGCTTCTGATTTAATGGTGCCTCATCATATCTGGCCAAATGAAACAAACATTAGATGCTGCAGAACATCCAACCACACATGAGCAGTGCATGAGAAAAAGGGGAGATGAGAAAGTGCGAGTAAACAACCTCTCAAATTAGAAATAGAAATGGCAGTCATTCATCCCAACATTTATAACAGAAGCATGCATTGAGCAACATCTTGCATAAAAATCTACAACTAGAGTAAGCAATCTTGATGATTACAGCAGAAAATGCAAGATATATTGCTTGGAGAAGAAGTCTCAAGCCCTAAGTGCTTTTAAACAATATGTGACTGAGGCAGAAAGGGAGACAAGTCTTAAGGTAAAATGCATAAGGTCAGATCGAGGAGGTGAATACCTATCCACAAAGTTTAAGCTTTTTCGCATCACTAATGGAATTCAAAGGCAGCTTACTTGCAGGTACAGTCCACAACAAAATGGTGTAGCAGAGAGAAAAAACAGAACTATTATGGATGCTGTAAGGACAATGATAAAGCACAGTGGCTTACCAAAACTATCTCTAGGAGGAGGCTCTCAAAGCTACAATACTGATTCAAAATAATCTTCCAACTCGAGTCCTCAAAGGTAAGACTCCATCCATGATGTGGTCAAATACATGTGAGAAACCAAATTATGACAGATTCAAGGTTTATGGATGCCTAGCATATTTACACATGCCATCAGAACTGAGAAAAAAATTAGATAGCAAGGCAGAATTTGGGTACTTAGTAGGGTATGATGAAGAATCAAAGGGCTATAGGATATTCAACCCAAATACCAAGCAAATTATCATAAGCAAAGATGTAACCTTTGATGAGGATGTACTATACAAACACAGAGTTAAGAAGGATAGTGTCAATCAAACAAAAGCAAGGGGAGAAAAAGAAGTCAAATTCACTATAGACTTAGATTCTGAAGAGGATCACAGGACTTCAATAGAAACTGATGAACTGGAATATGAAGCACAGCAGGACAATGAAAGTCAAAGAGATATGGAACAGCCAAATATAAATGATCAACAAGAGAATATTGGAAAGAAAAGAAAAACTCAAGCTGAAAAATCAATTGAGGAAGCAAAATTAGACATGACAGATATGGCAAAACAGATCAAGGGAAAAGCAAAAGATTAGAGCAAATAGACCAAATCATGGCTATATTAGAGGATGAGGCAATTCCTAAATCATTTAAAGAGGCTATTGAGTCTGGTGATGGCAAAAGATAACCACGATTTCGGTAATTTGGAATTATTCCAGTGTTCATTTTTTCTGAACTCTCATTTTTTTCCTCTGTTTTTAGCAGGAATTTGCTACTTGTGTTTTTATGGCAACCGATTTTGCGGCTGAAATGCACACATTTTTTTTGTCTTGTAAAAATGATAGTCAATAAAATCATGGCAAAAAATTAAGTGAAAAGAAGAAATGAGGACGAGGCCCTCACGAATCTCCATTAAAAAGTACATCATTTACATTAATGTAAAATATGTACATATGCAAATGCACACCATAAGGTTCCCAAATGGTTTTCCATCGTTTTTTTTGGGTGGTTTAAAAAGAAAAATTGAAAAATGTGTTGGTGGACCATTGGAATGGTTATTTTGGGTTGGTTTTGGAATTAGTGGTTATTATTAGTTGTGGAATTAGTGGCTTGAAGGATCTCGATTGCATGCAACTCGATTTAGTGGTTTTAATCACATGCAACTCGAGTTAGTGGTTTTAATCACATGCAACTCGAGTTAGTGGTTTAGTGGCTGGATCTCGATTGCATGCAAGTCGATTTAGTGGTTTTAATCACATGCAACTCGAGTTAGTGGTTTTAATTAGTGGCTTGAATTTAGTGGCTCGGTTTTTGTTTTTGGAGCATCCCGAAGCAACCATTGGAGAAGCAACCATCTGTTTTCGATCCATTGGAGAAGCAACCAGAAGCATCCCGATTGCATGCAGCTGCAAATCTCCCACTCTCCAAGTGTTTTGGAGAAGCAGAAGTTATGGTAGATGGGGAAAGGCAGAGATGGAATTTTAAGGCATGCAATGGGTTTCTTGTATGCCGGTTTTCGCTGGGCTTTGCACTGTCGGATTTGGAACAGGGGTTTCGTTTATGCTCACTGTCGGATTTGCAACAGGGATAATTGGCTTTTGCATAGTCTTTGCACTGCAGGATTTGCAACAGGGATTGGCTTGTGCAGGGTGTTCTCCCAAAACGTCCATATAACTCATTTCTTGGTCTTGTATGCATTACCTACAATAAACTGGGCAAATGTAAAATGCATTATTGTTGTAAATATATTCTATTTTTTGTACCAGTGTTTTTTTTATGTACCAGTGTTTTTTTCCGTATCAAGGAAAACAAAAAAACACAACAAAAAAACACACCAAAAACAAATTTACACACGAAAAAAAATTTTCATACACACCAAAAAAAATTTTTTATATTAAAGTTATATATTTTTTATTTTTTATTTTATTTTTTTTTTTTCCAAAAGTTTGTTGGGGTGTGTTATGGCAGCTCTTGTGTTTTCTGTTAGGAAAAAAATCAAAAAACACGATGTGTACACCATTATATGAACAGTCTTCTTAATGGTTCATATGCTACACATCGTGTTTTTTGTTTTTTTTTTTTTTCATAAATAAGAGTGGAAAACCACTGAAAACAATTTTTTACAAATAAATCCACATTTGGAGCTTATGGTTTTCCTTGCAAATCTGGCCTGCTACATAAGAAAACCATCACTGTGCTCTGCTACATCACTGTTCTCTGCTGCACATTACATAGGAGGTTACCATTTGCACACAAATTTAAACCTACATATTAATATGAATATTCAAATTAATATTTAATTCATAGTAATACCTCGACATCAGACCTCAGACAACTGGCCACAGCATTGAACTGAGCATTGAACTGAACATCCCTGATCATTCAACTTCCCTGATCATTCAACTTCCAGGCCATGGTGGAGGTGGAGGAGGAGGTGTAGGAGGACATGGTTCCGGGGGCCTCGACCACTGCCCTAAGCATTTAAAGAACAGTTTCAATTTAAGAGAGAGTTTAAATTGGACAGAACAGGTAATTCATTGAACAAGTTTAACAAAATTCATTGACAATAGAATGATGAGAATAAGAATAGAATGATGAGCAAAAATCATTGACAATAGACAAGTTTAGACAATATAATTTTCATTAACCAAAGCCCGCAGGCACATTACAAATTTTCCATTTCCACAAACTTAAGAAGAAAGAATCTTCTTAAGTTCTTCAAACTCGGCTTCATCATCCGAGTTTGAAGAAATAGTCTAGGCTTGTAATGTGGCTCTAAACCAGTAGCTTCAGGCTTGCAATGGTACTTGGATTAAATGCAGACCATATCCAGGTCTCTGCTTTTCATATATTGGTTTTTTATCTCATGGAATGACAGCTGTTAGAAATATCAAATGTAGTAGATAGCATATCTTATGACTCTGCTCCAACACTTATAAACTTGGTAAACTAAAAGCAAAAAATTTTCTATATAGCACTTTGTTTCTCTTCTCTTACTACAAGGTTGTGAACTTGTTTCTTTGGCAATTTCAGGAGCATATGCTTTTGAAGATTGGAGTCATGTCTATACGCATCTCGTTGTGGACAATACGTCTCTTGTAAATGCAGTTGTTTTAACAGCCGTGGTGGAAAAAAAAACCAGCCATTTTGCTTGATTGGATTAGTGTAATTGTAAATACGTCTATCTCTGTCTCCCTCCCTCTCTCGAATTATGTTTTACAACTTGTTGTAGGGTTTATTCTGGGATGTAATTGTTAACAGTTAATGATGGCACCAACGTTGACAGGGGCCTATGAGCTGGTATGCAAAGGGCGTATTGATGGCCTTGGAACTCCAGACTCCTGTAAAGCAGTTGGTTCAGTTGAATGGTAAAAGATCACATCAAACATGTCTTAGGGTATAATGTTAGCAATAACCATCTTGCGTCTCTGAGTTGTTGATTATACATCCATGTTTCCTTATTTTCTGATTAAGTTGGAGAAGCTCTTTGTGTTTATGCTGCATCTCTGATCCAGGATGATCAGTGGACTCCTGCAATGAAACAGCAATCTCTGATGGCCAGATTCCAGAATCTTTCTAAATGTTCTCACTAATTTATTCATTTTCTTCCTATACGAGTATGTTTCTTACATCACACCTCTATGCAGGCTTCTAACTTTGTAACTTTCTCTTTCAAATTTTTGATGACTCATGTGATGACTCATGTGCTGGCTGGAGGCTTAACAATGTGTCATGCCTTTTGTAGAACTCACCAATTTATTAGTGACTGAAACATAGACTGGCTATAATAGACTTGCCATAATTTTTCTTCTCTTTTTGTTTATAATGCTTTGTCAGATAATAATATGGCATACTAGACTATTTGAATTGGCCAATTATGATCTGTTAAAGAAGTACTGGATTGTCTGTGGGATGCCCTAAGATCCAGATTGTACATGTAAAAGATTAAAACAATTTGGCTTTCTTTTCTTGGCTCTTTAGATTTCTCTTATGCATTTAGTATCTCTATGGCATACAATATGGCATTATGTTTGTGTTACAAAACATTGCAGGCAATTTTGAATGGTCAGACCAAGATTTCATGAAGGCTTACAAGTGCTTTATGCTACTGTCTCTAAACAATTCAATGGGCAATGTGTCACCTTGTCCCTTTTTACCTTTGAGGCAACACGCACCATCTCTATCTCTGCTATCCTCCCCATCTTGAGGAATTATAACCATTGATTAACTTGACCCAAAGAAGTATTGCAAAACCTTTTGCTATGAATTCCTCTGAATTGTTTGCACAATTGGTACGCTCTGGAGAATCTTTACAAGTCATTCCAGGCATTTACTCAGGAAGTCGTATCTGGTTAATTATTGCAGGAGATTTGCATGCGCATATAAAAGGAAGGCAAGCATTTTTTGTTCCAACTATTTAGAGTTTGAGCTGGGCATATTAGATTTTATGACTTGTGATATGGACAACTGATTTCCTGCACTTCTACACAGCCCATCCGCGTATTTATTGTGCCACTATAGGTGTGCAAAGTATTTGCATGACTACCTCACGTTTAAAGCCCATGTTTATGCTGCCAACCTTGTGACTCACAGAAATAATTTGGGCCTCAAGAACCAGTTGTAAATCTTAGATGTTAAAGCATTTTCTAACATTGTTATTGGGAAAATTGTCTTATGATGTCATAGCTCTAAAAAAAAGGTAAGCATGAAGTTGATTTAGCTCTGTTGAGCATTTTATAAAAGTCTATTTTACCTCTACTGTTTTATGAGCATAACCTATTTGAAGCTGCAGATCACACATGCTCTGTTTGGATGAAACAGGCTGGGAGCGTAATGTGAGATATATTCGGCTGGATCTGGTCTTGAAGCCCTTGCAAATTGTCCAAGGACTGCAGTGGCAACTCCTGTGGTAGTTCAATCTTTTGTTTGTCTTATTCTGGGACCTTCTTGTGGGCATGTTGTCTAGATTTTTAGTTTGCTTATGGGACATGCCTTTGATCAATATTTTAAGTGCAATGAGAAGCAATTTGCAGACATGAAGGAATGCATGCTGCACGTTTTTGCAGTTAGCATACTTCAAAGAGCAAGCTAAGGGGCTGGGAGCTTTTGCTTCCTTCAAACTTTAAATTGGCAATTAAATGGTGACTTTAGGCCTTGTGGAAAGCTCAAATCTCTTGAAAAAGATGCATGCATTGTCAGTTTGTCTAGTTTCTGCATAATTTGTGGATTATTGATTGGTGTTTGCCAATAGTCTAGATTGAGGACTTCAACAACTGCCTGGGCTTGGTTGCAATTTCTTCCTTTCTAGGCAAGCAAAGAACTGCATCTGATAAGGCGGTGTAATAATAAGAATGGTTAAATTGGTTCAACAAATTTTTTTGTTAAATTGCAATAATGAGACACCTGCTTATTGGGTGCTCACACTTTTGCTACAATTTATGCACGTGACCAAAGTCATTGCACATTAAATAAGTGTAACAAGTTCATTGTATATAGGTCAAGTGCTTAGCAGACATATCGGTTCTCCATGAATGGAAGCATTCTTAATGTAAGTTAAAGCTTGCAAGTTGGCCAAAATCATTTGAAAAAGTTGCATATCAAATTGATAACACATTCAACAAGATCCACAATGCTCATAATGGCCCTAGGTGCTACATGAAAAGCTTTGCAGCTTCGAGAGAAGGTTCTATGTGGCCTCTGGCCGGGAAACTAATGCACATACATTTTGCAAATTAATCTTAAAGATCCCAGTGGTGAAGAACAAGAAGAACATGTTATGTTTGTAGTTTTAGTGGAAGTATAATACATTTTATACAATGCATATGTATACACAGGTGCATCAAATACTCCATAGCTAATGTTCCTCATACGCAGCACTACCTCCTCCTCTTTCCTTGTTTGTCGTAAAATAACAAGTGAGACCAATCCAACCTTTGTAGTAGTTCACATCCCATTTAGGGGATTCAAATGCCCATGCTGTAACCTTCGGTATGAGCGACGCCTCAAACATGAACGCCAATGCATCGGTGGCCACTTTTGTTGGATTTCTTTGAGACTCGTCCACTGAAGTCCTCTGTTAACACCACCAAAAGCAAGTGTTATATTTATAAATACCCCAGAAGTCATAACATTAGCACATAGTTAGGACTGTTAAGGTTAATATAGAATGACATGATGTATTAAGAAGCTCAAAACAAGCGTTTTGGGTGACAAGTGTGAGAGAACAATGTGACTGCAAAGTGCATGAAGACATGTTACCCTTAAGTCCAATCATACTGGAGACCAATGACTTGCTCTTCTAACTGCTCCCTAATAGAACAGACATGAAAATCGGTGCTGATGTAACTGTTCCTTGACAAAACAGACCTAAGCATCCTGGTGCTTTATGGCTGGATGCCATTTACATCTTCTGCAAGACCTGAGACCATACAATTGCAAGGTAATAAACTTTTAAATTGGAAGAATTAAATCAACTAAAGCATCTGTAGCTAATCCACGCAAACTCTGTTTGGTCTCTTGCTCAATAGGAGTGGCGACGGACTTGCAATCTTGCACATGAAACATGTGCAACAGCTCCCTGATATATGAGCGGATGTACCTCCAGATTCATCCCTGTGCAGGAGCAGTCGTTCCTTTGAAGAAGATGTCCACCGTGAGAATGACACACAAAAGGGCAAGCAACCACGGATGTTGCAACGTTATTATGCATTGTCTGAGCACAAGAACAATGAGATACATGTTCTTGTGCTTGTGCAGTATGGGAACATTAACCGGTGCACTTCAGAAACAAGATTTCGCGCAGTTACAGCTGATGTTGTTGATCCAAGTGGTGGTGAGACTATTGCCGTTTCTGCCCATGGAAACAAAGCTGATCGAACCATTCGTTTGCTCAAACGTGGCAATTGGTTGAGTATTAGGAACTTTAAGGTTCGCCCGATCAATCGGAAGTATGACTTTGCGGATTGTGAGAATGCAATTCGTATAGTGCCATCAACGGAGTTGTCTTTCATTCCGACACAGCAAATAGTTCTTAAACTCTCCCCAACTCCAGGTCCGACAGTATCTCAACTGTTGCAAGCACCACCTGAACCGACATCGAATGGCAGTTTGATTGCAACTGTTGTCGGAGTAGATGAGTCCAAAAGTAATTGCTGTCTGCGGATTGCTGACGATGTTGAGCCGTTTGACGCAGCGAGTTTGTTGTTCTGGCCTGAGCAAGAGGACATGTACGAGGAGTTGAAAAGGTTGTTCCTTTCTGGCGCTAGGCCCGTTGTCCTTTTCAAAAGTATCGCGCGTTCAACATTAGAAAACAGCAAGAATTTGGTCACAAGCAGCGCAACAATGATATTCCACCCGGTTACCGATCCAGCCACAAGTGCATTTCCATCTGTTTTCAAATGCAAGCCCGACTTTCCGCAATATCTTAGGGACGTTGTTTTCCCGAAACACAACCATCTACCCAACAACGGACAGGTTCTCTTTTCCCTAGTATGGTCAATTTGCTTATAACGTTCCCTAGTGTGGTCAATTTGCTTATAATGCCTTGAGTTTAGTCGCTGTCCACTTCTATGGTCTCATTGCTAGTAAGGTACCCTTTGTTGGTAAACATATAGCTCATGTGCTTACACGTTGCGATGTTTGTAGATCACAGGCAAGCTTCACCTCAGGAGTGGCGGAGGCAACAAGGTGAAAACTGTTTGCAGTACATGTTCTGAGGATAGCGACGTTGATGACGTTTGCAAGAATTGTGGTGGTCGCGATGTGAAAGCCCACCTCACATTGCGCGGTAAGATTGTAACGGACACCCAATCAGTTCCCATATCTATAGATGGACACACGCTTGATGAACTGTTGGGCAACACAGACCCAGACACACTCTCTGTTCTTATTAATGACCCTATTCAGTTTCGTGACATGCTCCTTGACTTCAGTCCGTTGAAGACCTTTACTGTGGACTATGCTGGTTGCATTGTCGAGTTCAATCCGAAATAGTGTGTAGAAGAACTGTTTTTCTATACTTTAACATGTAGCTCGGGCTTTGTGTTTGTTTTGTATGTACATGTGACACTGACATTTTGTAATTCAATGTATTATGTTGTCTGCAAATGCAGCTTCATTGTCTTTTTTATGTCCAACTTCTTTATCTTCTTTAGAAATTTGGAAATGTCTTAGTTACTGCCTCCAAACTATATTCTGGAATATGACAATCTCTGCACAATTGTCACGTCCTTCACAAGCATTTTATCTGGAGGCTTTGAATGGTCAACCTTTGAAGTTGTTTAACATAATCTATAATCTACAACCTCGCCCCTCTAGATTTTCAACTTGTGCACCTGCATCGAGGTGCAACAACCATGGATTTTAGGGTGTGTTCAGCATTTGTGGCGGCATATATCCAGTTGTAAAGAATGTGCTCATCAACATGTACTGTAAATATGGAATCATAGACAATGCAAGGTCAGTGGTTCCAATCAATCTACACCGAGGATGACAAGTGGAGCCCTTGCATCTATATTGCATTTATCTTTGTTGCTGCGGCTTGCATCAGCTCAAACTGTCCTACACATGCAGAGGCATTTTGGTGCAATATGGTAAGGGTGTGAAGAGTACCTTATATGAAATAAGGTCTCCCAATTTTAAAACATGTCTGAATCAACATCAAAACCAGATGTTCCGCTCAGTATACCAGTTGGGTTACTAGGCTCCAACTTTTGCAATGATCTGTCTCGCAAAGCATTTTTTAAACAGATTTGCCCCCACACCTTCCGCCCCCATAGGTCATGCGTGTTCTTCTCAATCAAGTGTCTCATCGACAACTGTGACGTCCCCAGAACATATACGAGCCCTCACTCGTATACAACCTGGAGCTTCCCCTCAGCTGGGCCATCCCAACATGAGGCCACCTGCCTGACATCCATCCCGTGACTCTAGCCACGGCACAGATGGGGAAGAACAGGTGTGTCTTTCCCCCGTCTCCCTCGGGCCTACCTATAACAGCGGAAGCAAACAAGATAAGCACACATAACATATAACTAACAATACAAACACCCCAAGGGTGATCATCATAACATAGCATCTGATCAACCAACAGTCCTAACATCCTCTAGAGGTTCCTACCCCAAGGCTCAGACTCGTAAAGGATGACTGACGGCTCGGGTCTCCAGAGGTCAATGCAGACGGAGTTCATGGCACATGACGTTGGCTGGCATAGAGAACATGGCTAAAGGGTACCACATCCATCCACCCCTCCTATGCACACTTTGCAGAGAGACTGAAAAGTGTCGGGAACATGACCGTAGCCTGCCGGGGATATAGCCGAAGGGGCTACTCTTGGGTTGCATCTCCCCAAGCCCGATGAGGCAGGAAGGTTGCCCTTCCAGGAGGCATCATGCCGATGATAGGGTACTAGAGGGCCCCTGCCCTTATGTGACTACAACCACCTATGGTGACACACCACCTCTAACCGGTGCACGCCCAAGACGATCCCCAGTCACGACCCGCGAGATCTCTTTACGGCTAGCATCACCCATAAGCAGCGCCACGCCTATGCCCTGTCACTACTCGTGGCAGGCCATTGAGCCTAGTCTCATCCCATCATCGGACATCTCCCCCATTCTAAGCCGGTCTCGCCCCCTTCACCCACAGTCAGGTGGGCTCTTGTGCACAGGCCGAATACCTATCGGGATCTATCAAGTATGCTAGGAGCATGCTACTAGGCTGGTCTCTACCCGTGTGGTGACTTGGTATAGGTCTAAAAAAAAAAAAAAAATGGAAAACGATTGAGGTTAACCATGGAGGCGCTTAGGGTTGGCGCCTAGGTAAGTGAGCGTTTGGCTATGGAGGGCTAACAGGGCCTTGGTACGGACGACAGGGACGACAGCAGTGGTAACATGGATTGTAACGAGAAAGAGGGACAGATTGGGAATGGAAATAGGAAACTTGGGTCTCGAACAGAGGGTCCAGAAGTGGGACCTATGCAGGGTATACAGGGAACAGGATGTACGGATGGAAAAGATAATGGAAAGGATAATGGTGCAGGGGCAGATTTGGCAGGGCAAGGTACTAGGGGCACAGGGAATGAAAATCTAGGGCCTGTTATGAATGAACTTTTTCGAGAGATGTCACATCCCATGCAAGGCCAATTAGTGGAAATGATAAAGACTTTGACAGGAAAAGGAGTGCAGAGAAACGAAAAGCCATTCTTTGTCTGTGGAGACTGGCTAATTCCTACCATGGCGGAGAGCTCGGCAAGAAGAACCAGATCTCAAACCATCTCTCCGATTCAAATGCAAAGCCAACTGGTGCAGCCCATTCTGGATGAAGCTAACCGGGAACAGAGAAGAATGTTGCAGAAGCAGGAGCACAGAATCAAGCCGGAATTCAGAGGTATTCCTTCCCTAAAGCATGATTTTGTTCCTAACAGATTAAAGGATCTTCAATCGAGAGGAGTGATCCGGTGCATTAGGCATGAGGGTGCCAAACTCTGTGATATCAGAATGGAACTAATTAAGATGGGAAAGCATGTGAGTATTACGAGTATGTACTGGCTTGATTTTCCCTTCTTTGTAGTTGAATGCGGTGACATACAGACGGTTCAATTCTTACTAAAGAAGGGGACCATATTCAAAGCCAACACCCAATTCTACTTTCAAAAGTGGAATGCAAAATTCGACCCAAATGATCTTAAAGTATTATTCCATCCAGCATCATGCTCGGTACAGGGTCTTAGTCCTATATATTGGCATGAGGACATATTCAAGAATCTGTTCTCTGGGATAGGGGAATATATAGGATGGGAGGCAATCCCGGAAAGGGCCCCGAGAATATGGGTTCAACTGGATATCCTCAAGGATATCCCCAAAGAGCTGAATTACAAAGACTATTATGGGGAAGAAAAAGTGTTGAAACTACAATGGTCTGGTCTGCCCATTCCATGTGGAATTTGTGGATTGAGACTACATGGAGGGGGAGTTTGTCGGGGTCAAAGAGTCTACAAACCTGAAGATACCCCTGGGGAGAAACAACAACAGAAACAAAATGTCTCGGCAGTTCCTAAGGAAAATTGGACTCCATCAACAGGGAGGAAAAAAAAGAATGGCAGTGCATACAAAAAAAGCAAGAAAACAAAGAGCCAAACAACTAAGAGAAGAATTGGAAAAAGAAAAAATGGAAACAAGCAAATTCAAAAAAGAGTGGAAAAAGAAAAAGGCTAATGACAAAATGGCAGAAAAAGTCAAGGTCTTGGTCAAAAGTGGGAACAGTGATGAACTGAAAGGGAAAGACCCGGTCCAACCAGGTTCTTTATGTATTACCCCTGCTCATCTTATGAGGGGTAATACCTTAACTATAGCTGAGCCCACTGCTCCACCCATCAATGCCTACCCTGAATCTTCTGATTCAGAGATATCAGCTGGGGGGACAGTCCTTCTGAAGGGAGATTGTTCCAGAGGAGAACATATTAATCCAGTCAATCTGAATTTTTCTTCCCCAAAACAGCCACAGGATGACAAAGATCTTCATGAGGTGTTGCTGGAGCTAATGGAGAAACAAGAGGATATGGATAAGGATGTAGTGCCAAATACTCCCTTGACTAATACTCTCATGCCTCTCTTATCAATGAAGAACATGAAGGTAAATTTAAATTTTTTACCAAATCCCCAATGGAATTTGATAGCAGTCAGAAGGAAAGCATAGACAAGGGAACTGAGGAAATCAAGTTTTCCTCAAGTGAGACCACTGATCCTATAAGTTTCATGGGCCAGGAGGTGGTTAACAATAGTCAGCCAGAGGAAATGCAGTCTAATGGCCTGGAAATTGACCTTGTCAATAGGCCAATAAGTCCATTAGACAACAGGGATGTTGATGGGAATAGAGGAGAAAATGAAGAGGACTTCTTTACACCAAGGAAAGGGGACATAACAGCCCCAGGAGGCCTGGGAATTGTTGACATTCGACCATTAAGCCCATCTAAACTAGATGGCCTGGAAAGTGTGAACAATAGACCACTAAGTCCAACTGGGAAAATCTTGACTGGAGTAACTGAAAATCAGAAGGCCAAGGACAGGGATGATGATAAATACTTTACACCAAGAAGGGGGGACATTGATCCATCAGGGGGTCAGGGAGTCAAAACAAACAGACCTCTAAGTACAACTGAAACTCCTCAACTAGATGGCCTGGTAACTGTTCCAGAAATGGAAGGTAGGCCAATAAGTCCATCTAGGGATATATTATCTGAGTTAAATGGTAACCAATTAAGTATTGGAAAAGTGGAGGGAAATGAAAAATTCTTCACCCCACATACAAAGAAGAAAAGTGCTAAGGTTGTCCATTTCTCTGATAACAGCCCTGCCTTGAATCTAAGAAGTCAAGGTAGAAAGAAATTTGCAGATCAATGAAAGTTGTTACATGGAATTTGAGAGGAATCAAAGGTCCTCTCAAAAGGAAAAGGGTGCTTATTGCACTAAAGGAGATGAAAGCAGACATTGTTTTGGTACAGGAACACAGGTTACCAGAATTTGAGGCATTAAATTTGGGAAACTGGATTATACCTAATGGAGACTCGGTTTGGACATCTGCAGATGGCACTAAGGGAGGTATTAGTATGGTGTGGAGAGGCTTCAAATGCGAGAAAAAATATAAAGATAGTAGTGGAAGATGGACTGTTGCCATTCTAAAGAAAGTGAAGAATGCAATTGGAATTATAAACGTATATGCCTCAACTGATCCAGCAGAGAGAGAGCAGCAGTGGATACAAATGGACAATTGGTTACAAGCACACCAAAACAATAATTGGCTCTTGGCTGGAGATTTCAACAACACACCAAGTTGGGATCAAAAACTTGGTAAGCAATTAAATATGACCAAAGGAGAAAAAAGAGCATGGGAAGGATTGATGGAAAATTTCATATATATTCCTCCATCCTCCTCTCATCAATACTCTTGGAGTAACAAAAGGAAAGGGGAGCATAGAACCTTCTGTTTGCTTGACATGTTTTATCTAAGTAATAATGGTCTAGAAGATTGGGATGATATGATTACCTCTTGTGATGTTGGTAATTCTATATCAGATCATTTTCCTCAGTTTCTAGAGAGCATGGCCACTCCACAAAAGGGTGGATTTAATACACCTTTCAAATTCAACACAGGGATGTTGAACAACAAAAAGTTCTGTGAAGACTTCACAACCTTCTATAATCAGCTCCCCAGGGTCACTCTTACTGAATCAATGAATGCTTTTGTGCAAAATCTCAAGAAAATAAAAGAATGGGTCAAAGTTTGGGGAAAGGAATGGAATAGGAAAAGGAAAAAAGAGAAGCAGGAAGTCTATGAGGCCATGAGAGAAACCAGACAGTTTCTATTCCAAGACAAAAACAATAGGAAGTGGCAAGAAAAGGAGACAGAATTGGAGATCAAGGTCAAGAAGATTGAAGAGGAAGAAGCTAAAAGTTTGGCTATTAGAAGCAAATGCAAATATTTGAATGAGATGGATGATGCTGGATCAGCCTTCTTCTTTAGGACAGCCAAGAGCCGAATATTGAATAATGGAATAGTAGAGGTGATAGATGAACAAGGGAAGTCCCTGGAGTCCCAATCAGAGATTCAGAAGTATTTCCACAAAGAGTACCAAGCTCTTTTCAGCAACTATGAAGTAGAGAGTAAGGCAATTGAGGACTTTTTCAAGGAATTGCCCAAGGGACCAGAAATAGTAGACAAGGATATGTTGAAAACTCCAGGAGAGAAGGAGATAGCTGAGACTTTAAGGTCAATGGCACATGGGAAAAGCCCGGGTCCAGATGGATTTCAACCAGAATTCTATGTTGAGTTCTGGAAAATCATGAAGGATGACTTCATAAAGTTCATACAGGGAGCATGGCAAGCCAGGTTTCTTCACCCAATAATTAATGCTGGTCAAATCACTTTGATTCCTAAAGTGGGGTGTCCAATAAACATAGCTGACTGGAGGCCAATCTCCTTGACAAATACCACTTATAAGGTATTAGCCAAGATCCTTGCTAATAGATTAAAGGCTTGCCTCATAAATGTCATAAATCCATGTCAGTCTGCTTTCCTCCCCCAAAGACATATTCTTGACAATTACATTGGGGCTGCTGAAGGACTACATTGGAACAAGCTGTCCAAGCAGGAATGCCTATTGCTCAAGTTGGACTTCAAAAGAGCATATGATACTATTAGCTGGCAGTTCTTGGAGAAAGCCATGGCCCACCTGGGATTATCAAAAAAGGTGTATCAAAAAGTCTTGGGATTCAATCAGACAGCAACATCAGCTTTAATTGTCAATGGTGCAACTACTGACAAATTCCAGTGTAGGAGAGGGGTAAGGCAAGGCTGTCCTTTAGCCCCTTACCTTTTTTTGATTGTTGCAGAAGTGCTCACAAAATTAGTGCTACAAATGCAAGACAAAGGAGATATTCAATCACTGCAACTACCAAAAGGGGAGGGTACTTTTTCCATAATGCAATATGCTGATGACACCTTTGTTTTTTTGAAGAAGGAAGGGGAAAGTCTCCAAAAATTTCTTGCAGCTATGGAAAGGTTTGGTCTGGTTTCTGGAGTTTGCTTGAACAAAAATAAAAGTGCTATTATACTAGATTCTGAAGAGAAAACCATGCAAGGGATTAAAGTGTTAAGCAAAGATTGTGACGTTCCAAGGGAATATACGCCATAAATACGTATATTCCTGGACCCGTCACCATACAAGCCTACCTAGGTAGCCTTGTATGCCTTGGATAAGTGGCAAGGGGTGCACATCTAAGTTAATTGTTTAACTTAGATAACCTTAGGATAAGGCCCATTTCCACATGGCCTTATCCTATTGAGCAACTGCCACACGGCCTCATTCTAGTGGTGCCACGTGGCATCCCACGTGGACCCACACCTATATTAGCTCTAACCCTAACCCTAGCCCCTTTTCCCTGACCTAGCACCTGAGCTCTCATCCACGTGCCTGAAACCCCGTTTCGAGCACCGTTCGTCATAGTCTAGCCTGGAGCAGCAGCCCCTGGAGGGCGTGCGCGATCGTTGAGGGAGCAAGGCTTCGAACCTCGTCGAGGAGCATGGAGACGCCAGGGATGGGAGGAAGCGCTTCTGGAGGAGGTAGGTTGAGTAGAGTTCATGTTAGTTCATCTGGAAGTTAGCATTCCAGGTGGGCTAGTATTTTGTGTCTAGAGTAGAGCCACCCTAGATCCATTGTTGAGCATCTTGAACCCTAATCAAGGAACCCTAACTGATAGTTAGATATGTATGATTAGGTTAAGATGTTCATATGATATTGTTCATGATGTTTATGTGATGATGGTTGATCATGTTGCTCTTCTTGTGTTGGGAAGGGGGGTAGAGACCTAGGCCCATATGTAGTATGCTCCTAGTGTAGAACCCTCAGTTCCTATTAGTTGCAGCCTGTGCATAGGAACCCACCGGGCTATGGAAGCTATGATGTGACTCAGCACTACACAACGGGGCTAGAGGCAAGATGGAGGGTGGATCCCTGCCGAGTGGGGGCTTCGGGGGATTCCATAGTGGGCTAGGCTTATGGTCGGTCACTTCGTGTGGGCCGAGCATGGGTCCGACACCTCCTGGGGCAATGGTGTTGCCCTGCCTCTCAAGAGTTGCAAGTGCCAGCTTGGCTCTTGTTTTGGGGGGTTCAGTTGGGTACGAATCGTGTGCCGCCACGATTCTCTAGCCGCCCGTGGAGCCTCTAGACCCCGAGAAGGGGAGATGCAACCCTTCCTACCTCGTCGGACCAGGGAGATGCAACCTGGAGTAGTCCCGATGGGTGATGCCATGGGATTGCATATCCGGAAGGTTAGAGTCATGCCACAGCTTGATCTAGCCCATCTGCAAAGTATGCACAGGAGGGGCGGATAGAGTGGTCAACCCTAGCCATTGTCTTATGCCAGCCCCGCCATTGTTATGATTCGGTCTGCTCTATCTTGAGGCCTATCCAGTCAGTCGACTCCCTTTCGTGTCGGAGCCACGGGTAGGATCTCTCATGTTTTATGGCATATGATTATGTTCTTTGCATCTATGGATATGCGATTGAGCTACCCCTAGAGGTAGCATGTTGTATTGTATTGCTAGTTCTGACATGTTATGCTTCCGCTGTGATAGGAGCCCATAGGGGAAGGGCGCGCAAGACACCTTCGTGTCCCCTTCCCGCACTACGGGGGATTCCAGAGTGCGGGATAGACGGAGGGCCTGTGCGGTTGATGAGCCGGACGGGGGATTTCCTGCCGAGTGTACGGCCGGGCGCCGTATGTTTAGTAGGGAGCGTCACAATGGTATCAGAGCGATGTTCTTGGTTGACCAAGAACTAGCACTGACCATAACCAGGAAAGTAGTCTAACAGGCCTATAGGGGTGTGAAATAAACAATTCCACCATTGAACCGCGAAAACAGGGGAAAATTTTTCTCCTAGGTAGTGGGTCAGGAATTAGGTTAAGTGTTAGACGAAGGAATAAATGAGTCAAATTTACCTTCTAGTAAAATTGGAGTGAAAATTATGCATCTGCATCAAATTTCACCTAAAATGGGTCGAAGAATCATGCCAATCGGAGACCCGAGTGAAAAATGGCGCAAATCCATAATTAACACCTCAAACCATTAGGAAATTTGAAATTTCAAAGGTATAATACGAATTTTATGTGTATTAAGAATTAAACATATAATATATACTATTATTAAGGGTAATATGGGGTAATTAATAAGGGGGGCTAATAAGTAGGCCTATTAATGGTAGAAGAATATTCCCAGGGGCCCTTCCTTTTAAATATCCCTGACACCTCATTTTTCCCTCCAAACCTTTCCTCCACCTTATCTCTCTTGATCAGCCTTACGTCACCTATTTTCTTGACCGTCAAGTATGGCTCGAACCAAACAAACTGCGAGGAAAGCCGGCGAGCGACCTACCCTCTCGATGGCGCACTTGGCAGCAGGTCGTCATGTTAAGAAGATCCCCGAGCACCTTCGACCTAAGCCGGGGGAAGGGGCCTTCTCCAGCAGCAGCAGTGACGAAACGTACCATGACGCTGAGGAGGGGGGACCTGACAGTAGTTCTTCGTCGGCAGGCACCCAGAGAACCGGAGAATCCCGTCACTTCGGGTTTTCGGACACCGAGGTGGAAGAACAGGTCGAAGAGCAGCCCCAGCACCAAACCCAGGAGGCGGGCCCTTCAGTGCCCAAGAAGAAGGGCAAGGAGAAAGTTGCAGAGTGGCCTGATGAGAGGGCCGCTCGGAAGAAGAGGGAGACAGAGCGGGAGTTAAGGGAGAGGGAGAGGAGAACCAAGAGGAGGAACGATCGGCCCCGAGGGACCGTCGTGATTGAAGAGCCTCCCCGGCCCGAGGAAGAGGAGGTGGAAGAGGGAGGAGACGACGAGGAGGAAGAACAAGAGGAGGGCGCTGACCCAAGACCACCTTACCCAGTGTGGCCCGAGCCACCTAAGGTGATCAAGAAGCAGAAGGCGGGCGAGCGTCCGTTCGCCCTGAAGGAGGAGCGCCTGTTTAGACGCCGCCTCAAAGCATACCAGGAATACCTCCGTCGGTGGACGAGGTATAATGATTGGTACTGCCGGCAAAACGTCCAACGCACCGTGGAGGGGGGCCGGCCACCAAAGAAGCAGCCCAAGCCGCCGCCGCCACGACCGGAGAAGCCGAAGAAGGTCCATCACGGGCCTAATTCGATACACTCCCGTGTCTTCCGGGAGATTAAGCACTTTCAACAGTGCACTAATCTCCTGATTAGGAAGGCACCGTTCGAGCGGCTCATGCGGGAGGTGATGCAGGAGTTCGTCACCGACTACAGGGTGACGTCGCTCACAACTCGGGTGCTGCAGGTGGCCGCTGAGGCCGAGCTCACCCAGTTGTTTAAAGAAGGGAACCTCTGCGCGATCCACGCGAAGAGGGTGACCCTGATGCCCAAGGACCTACACTTGGCGCGTCGCATCCGCAAGGAACGCCCTTGAGGATGAAGTTTTGTGTAAAGTAACGTACTTGTTAAGTTTTCCTCCTATAAATATAAAATTTTGTTGAAAGTAACTTCAATAATGTGTTTGAATAGCTCATTTTTTTACTTTAGTTTTGACCATTATAATTGGGATGTTGAAAGAAAAATTAATTAGTTAGAAATCCTAGCTTAATTAGTCAAAAAATTGCCAAACTGGCGAAACCGGGTCGCATCGCGAAAAACCTGTCTGCGCCCTCGACGCGGAGCTAGTTCTCGCGACGCCACCCGATTTCGGCATTTTGATACTAATACATGTCCAATTTAAGTAAGAAAAGTTGCCAGTTAGGTTAGAAGCATGCTAAAAAGCTATGTTAGGATGTTTAAATTCCCAAAAACCTTTCATAGGAATAGAAATGACCCGAAACCGGGTCGCATCGCGAAAAACCTGTCTGCGCCCTTGACGCGGAGCTAATTCTCGCGACGCCACCCGATTTCGCCCAAATTTGCCCAGATTAACCAAATTTGATCCAACAAACTGTCATGTAGTGTTTCTTGCTTTGCTTTGCTTAGAATTGCACTTCATGGTAGTTCATTTGGACACCCATGGCCATAGATTTGAGGTCTTCTCTCATCAAGAACCTTTGTGCACGGAACCCGAGGTATTCCTAGTCTATAAAAAGGGCCTCATTTGTCATTTTCTCCCCATCAGAACTGCTCTCAGCCCTTTTGGCGATTTTCTAGTACTTTGCTCATTCCCATCAACCATTTTTCATAGCCATCCTTGCTCAATGGCGCCATCAAGCTTTGTTAGATGGTACAATGACTCCAATCACATCCGTGAATTCCCTGCTGAGCAAGCCTTTCATGTCTTTGATCACCTCTTTGATCTTCATGCCACCTTAACTAGAACTCCTTACTACACTGACATCATTTGCCAATATGATCAGCACATTCTACCCGGGGAAGTTAGCTTGCCACCTAGGGGAGGGAAATGGGTTTCCTTAGACACTCTTACCCAAGCCATAGGTGGGGGATCCAGGGGCAAGAGTAGGCTGTGGGATAGAACCAGAAACATGCCAGACTACATGACGTGTAAGCATCATAGGCATAGGTATGTCTCAAACCAAGCAGCTTTAGCCTTATTCATGCAGTACAGGGCAGTCAACCAACCAGGGGAGCCGTCAATTCAACCTTTGGATTTGGCACCTCTCGACACTCGGGCAGCCCAGATAAGCATCCATGAGATCGAGACTACTACGCAGACGAGCGCTACGGCCCACATCGAGGCACACCTATGTTGCAGATTGAGCAGGATTACGAAGAGGAGGAGGAAGAGAACCCAAGTTGGGAGATGAGGGAAGCAAGAAGGATGGAGAGGCGTCTAGCCCGACAACAGGAAGCACTAAGGCGGGATTTCGAGCCACCAATGGGTATCACGGCCCTCACCCCGGTGATCATCGACGGCGAGGAGTATATATTCGCCACCGATATCCTCAATCTTCCCTATTGTCGAGAGGAGGGTCTCAGGATCGATGAGCTCCTAAGCCTTATGGCACAAGAGCAGGGTAGTGACTTCATCGACTACTCCTACCAAGAGATTCCACGGGAGGTAGCCGAGCGACACTCCTATGCGGGGAAAACTATGTCGGACATCCAGGCGTATCAACAGATTAGGTACATGTTTCAGCAGCAGGAACCCATCATCCCAGAAGAAGAGTTTCAGGAAATCCAAAGCAGGTTGTACAAGCCGGGAAGAGGCCCAAGCTCCAGCCGACCAGTGCGCTCCAGGAGCATGCGGGAATCATCTAGCAGCATCAATTTGGAGAACGCAACAACTATGTGGAGAGACCACGAAGATCTTATCGCAATAGATGTGTTCGGCGAGGCGGCTCAAAGGAAGAGTACGGGAGCCACGGGGCCGCACAGGGGTAAATCACTCAGGTACTACCTTCCGGCCCTTAGCCAAGGACAAATGATAGTCTTCCACAAGGAGTTCAGCCCAAGGGGTGAAGAATCAGTGGCGCTCCTCATAGCACTCTCAGGCTTTGGACACCACGCTAGGATAGAATTCGGGATGGACCATGTGATTCTCTTCAAGAGATCTGTAGCCCTTCATGCCCTCGACTTCGCAAGGGGCCACCTCAGGGATGCGCACTTGTCAGTAGTGGCGGCAACTGCACCAGAACTCCCAGCACCACAGGTGGCAAGAGCATTGGAGGGAGGATCGGCGGCCAGAATCCTGCAGAACATGGGCAAGGGCACAGCATTCAAGAAAATCAAGAACTTCTTCAAGCGACATCGTTGATGGAAGACTTGTTTTGTTAATTAATTAAAGTGTATTGTAACTCTCTTTGCACTATTATCATGTAATTCAAGAAATGTATTTCTAAATACTAATTAATGCCTTACCATGATCTTGACTTGTAAGTGGAATTTTCATATGATTCCTTTTGTATCTAACAACAATTCAATTTTGAGCAAGAAACAATTAGTGTGTAACTTAAATAACAAGCATTGATGATTAATCCTTGCAGCAAGGAACACAGGCTCAGGTTCTCAAGGCCGACATCACCAATGGGTACCCAGGAACCTATTTGGACGTGATCAGGATGACAACAACGACGAAATGACACCGGAAGCAATCAACGCAAGGCTCGTCCAGATGAGGAACCAGATGCATCAGCTGATCCACTGGGCCACCCCATTGATGAATGCCCAAGAATATGCACCTGCTCCACCACCACCTCCACCGCTACCTCAAAGAAGGCATCGAGGAAGGTCCACAAAGAGGGGCGGGGCAGGACAATCAAGGGAATGTCAGAGATAGGAAGAGGAAAAGGAGAAACAGAAGGAGTCCAACACCACCTAGCTCCAGCTCATCAGACACTTCAGACACTCATGACAGTTCTAGCTCAGAAAGTGAGTCCGACACTCCACAGGTAAGAGCCAGGGCAAGGAAGGAAGATGATTATCAAAAGAAAGTTGACAAAGTATATGAGCAATGTGTGGAAGACTAGGAAGTTGGGTCAGTTCTCGGGGAAGGACAGATCGGGTATGGAGGCGAAGCCCGGCTTGACGAGATGGAAGAGTTCGCAAACTCTTATGGCATGAAGGATAAGGATATAGGGAAGGTTGCTACAAAGAAACTTGATAGGGGCAGCTAGAATCTGGTGGAAAGGTTATGCGAAGTCCAACAAGCTCAAAAGGAATTCTTGATTCAAGACCTTCAAAGAAGGCTTTTCAAGACATTATGTGCCTAGGTCACATACTAGCAAAAGTGATCCAAAGCAGCTCTATAGATTGAACCGGGGTACATTGTCGGGCTGCAAAGTATACAGAGGAATTTATGCGAACTTAGACTCCATGTTCCCGAGTGTCTGAAAGGCAAGCGGTCGAAACTTACATTGAGGGATTGAACAAAGAATATCAAAAGGCTAGTCCGAGCAATCAACCCTAAGTCGCGGGCGTAATGAGGATAAAGCCATAAGTTTGAAGAAGCTCCAAAGAACGCCCGTGAGAGAGACAATCGGCCTTCAAAGGAAAGTCAACGGGACAGTACCAAGGGCAACAACAGAGTAAGCAATCAAAGAACTCACGCCATCGAGGCCAGCAGAAAGATGGAAGAGCTGGTAAGAACTTTGGGGACCGTAAGCCCGCACGCATCGAGGGGGCAGCATGTTAAAGCGTATTCTAGACAGCCGACGAAAAGAGAAGAGACAGAATGTATTGAGAAGAAGCTTTGTTTCGGTGCTTCCAGCCGGGGCACGAACCCATGATTGCCCATTCGCATCGCGCAGCCTTGGCGAGCTTATGGATTGGGATTCACCAACGTAGCGGATGAAGACGGCGACCAAAGATGAGGCCCAGGGACTTCATAGATGGTGAGTGCCATATCTGTGCAAACATTGAGTCGATGACATTGAAAGTCGATCCAACGGTCATTAAGGGTGAGGGGATCATAGATAGTAGTCCATATCTAGTATTGATAGATACAGGTAGCTCTCATAACTTTGCCTCTCCTAGGCTGGCTGCCTTAATGAAGAACAAGGTATTGAAGTCTAAGCCAAGGCCAGTTGCTATGGCAAACGGCGCCATTCGGCACACTAAGGGGAGGAGGATCACATTCGATATAGACCTTAGTGGAAGTAAGTGGCCGATGGGGGCAGAGGTTATGGAGATTGGAAGGTATGACCTTATAGTAGGAATGGAGTTCCTAAAGCCAGCGAAAGCCATGATCGACTGCGACCGCAACGAAGTCGCCATGACAGCACCGGACGGCACCAAATTCATAGTGAGAGGTAAGAAGACAGCTTCTTCTATGCAGTGTATTTCTTTGAAGCAGCTAAGGAAAAGTATAGAAAGAAATAAGGTGGATTACATCTTGAGATTGGAGGCAATTGAGCCCAATAAGCAGGATGGAAGCGGTCAAAAGGGAAAGCAGTTGCCCAAGCCAGTAGCAAGGCTTATTTCTGAATTCAAGGATGTATTTCCGGATGAAATCCGGCAACTACCATCTTATAGGGGTGTGGAGTGTGAGATCACATTGGCACCAGATGCTAAGCCTACCAGCAAGGCACCATACAGGATGAGCACCCCGGAGTTGATTGAGCTCAAGAAGCAACTCCAGGAATTGCTCGAGCTTGGTTTTATTAGAGCAAGTGTGTCTCCTTTTGGAGCACCCATACTCTTCGTGAAGAAGAAAGATGGCAGTTTAAGAATGTGCATAGACTATCGCCCCGACTCAACAAGCGCATTTATAAAGAACAAGTATGCATTGCCAAGGGCAGATGATTTAATGGACCAGCTCCAAGGAGCAAAGGTATTCTCTAAGATTGATTTGAGGTCAGGGTACCACCAAATAAGAATAAAAGAAGAGGATATCCATAAGACCGCCTTCAGAACGCGGTATGGTCACTTCGAGTTTACAGTAATGCCCTTTGGATTGTCGAATGCTCCAGCAACTTTTATGCGCCTCATGAACGACGTCTTCAGGGATTTTCTAGATGAGTTTGTCATTGTCTTCTTCGACGACATTCTAGTCTACAGCAAGTCCATTGAAGATCATAGTCAGCATTTGAGAAGGGTGTTAGAAAAGTTGAGGCGGCATCGTTTGTATGGAAAGCTCTCCAAATGCCACTTTGCGACTGAAAGAGTGGAGTACTTGGGCCATGTCATATCGGCGGAAGGAATCTCCACCGACCCCGCAAAGATCGAAGCAGTAGTAGATTGGCCAGCTCCAAAGAATGTGGCGGAAGTAAGAAGCTTTCTAGGTCTGGCAGGTTATTACAGAAAGTTCGTGAAGGACTTCGCTAAGTGGGCGTCCCCTTTGACGGACCTCACTAAGAGTGTTAAGGTGAAAGATTGGAGAACACATTGGTTAGAAAATGTTCAAGCTTCATTTGAAAAGCTTAAGGAGGCCTTAACAACAGCACCAGTGCTAGTTCTCGCCCGATCCGCATAAGGACAAGATAGTAGCAACAGATGCAAGTAAGATAGCAACAGGTGGAGTCCTTATGCAAGAAGGAAGAGTGATAGCTTATGATTCCAAAAAGTTGAACGACACCGAGCAGCGCTATCCAACCCATGATCAGGAACTTCTAGCTATTGTCAGGGCTCTTCGTATTTGGAGGCATTATTTGCTTGGGAGGAAGTTTCAGTTAGATACTGACCACCAGAGCCTCCAATACATCTTTACTCAACCACTCCTGAATCTAAGGCAAAGGAGGTGGATGGAATTCCTAGAAGAGTACGACTTTGAGATTGCTTATAAGCCAGGTAAGTTGAATGTGGTCGCCGATGCTCTTTCTAGAAGACCTCTTGAGACCAGTATTCATTGTAATGCTATATCAACTCTTTCGAGTGGGTATGGCAAGAAAATTGAGGAGACGTTACCATCCGATGATGATTTCAAGGAGGTATGGGAAAGCCTTTCAGAGAGGCTAGAACAGATAAAGAACGAGAAGCCTTCAAGCATTATAAAAAGGAAGGCAACTTGTTGTATCATAAGCATAAGTTGTGTGTGCCCGAATCATCAGGGGTAAGGAAGCTAATTCTCCATGACACACACAACAGCCCAATAGCAGGGCATGCAGGTTTTATGAAGACCTACTTCAAGATTCGAAGTAGCTACTTTTGGCCGGGAATGAAGAAGCAGATAGCAAGATATATTCGCGAGTGTCAGTTGTGCCAGCAAACCAAAGCGGAGCAGCTTCGAATTCCAGGCGCCTTGGAACCTCTAGCAGTGTCGAATGCGAAGTGGGAAGTGATAAGTATGGATTTTATCACAGGACTTCCCAAGACTCTTCGAGGCAAAGATGCATTGATGGTAGTAGTAGACAAATTATCTAAGATGGCACATTTTGTGCCTTGTAGAACTACCGACACAGCATTAGATACTGCCAAGCTATTTGTGAAGGAGATTTTTAGGCTCCATGGCATGCCTCGGGAGATAATATCGGATAGAGATTCCAAGTTTATGAGTGCTTTTTGGCAGGACCTCTTCAGCACCATTCAGACGAAGCTCTCCATGAGCACGGCATATCATCCCCAAACAGATGGTCAGACGGAGAGGACGAATCGAATCATTGAAGATATGCTTAGAAGCTTTGTGTGGAATAAGCAGTCCAAGTGGGATGAGTATATCCACTTGGTGGAATTCGCCTACAATAGTGCCAAACAGGAGTCATCTCAGATGTCTCCTTTCATGGTAAATTACGGGTACCAGTGCTTAACCCCGGACACTTGGCACAATCCCGTGTCAAAGGTTGAGGTGTCCCAGCACACAAGGCACCCAAAATTAAAACACTACATGGTTTTTTCTATGGTTGTGACTAGAAAACCATTCTACAAAACTAATGGGTGTTTGGGGGTTAATTTCATTAAAAACCATATGTGACTAAACTAGTTGGTCTTCTTGTAAGGTTTGTTAAGTGGTATTACGTCATGGTAATTGTAAATGGCTTATTTCTAGTGTTTGTGAAAGTGGTATTATATGTTGGTACGTGGATGTGGTACATTATATCGTTTTTAGGGTATGGTTTGTCCATGTGGTATAACGTGATGGTTGTGGATGTGGTTTCAATGTAGTGCTCTATTCATGTGATTTCATAATGTGGTAGTTGTTGTGGTTTGTTATTGTGGAAAACTGGCCCGGCTAATTTTCATGGTAAACATGCACGGTTCGAATTGTGTTAATAGCAATAAATCACTATTAGTTGATTAGTCAAAGTGTTTAGGGTTTTCTATTAAAGCACTATTGTGCTCATCAAAATTAGATAGAATTGTTTTGCTCAAAATGTGCATGGTTTTCTAATGCATCAGGTTCATGGTTATCATTGATAAACTAGTAATGTTATGTAGTCTGAAGCATTTCAAGTTAATAGACTAAAACCATTAAGAACTATGGATGGTTTCTTACGTATTGTAGTACTTATTAAAGTTGGTAATCCAATAATGGCTTCTAGTCTAAAGCGTTTCAATTAATACATAAAAGGCATGACGCCCTTCCACTACAACCCCAAAATTGGCTCAATGTATAGTTTTTTGCTGTTGTTTCTGCAAAAAAACAACACTTGAAGACTACCCATAATTTTGTTCCGAAAATGCTAGAAACAACGTGTAGTTTTTGTCTAAAAAGTCTATGCATAGAACATTGACAGTCTTTTAATAAAACTCAATGCGTTGTTTTTAGGTGTTGTTTTTACTAAAAATAACATGTAGTTTAATAGAATATCTACATGTGGTTTCTTAAGGTAGTAGTTGTTTTTAAGTGTTGTTTCTACTAAAAAAACATTAGTTTAACAGAATATCCACTCAAATAAAGACACATGGTTTTAAAAAATATCTACATGTGGTTTTCGTGCATATTCCAAAATAAAAAAGCATTATTTTAACTAATTAAATATCAACACATGGCATTCTTTTTAAATAAAAAAGCATATTTTTCTTGTTAATTTTGTAGTAGCCTTTTGGGAATCGAACCCAAACAGTCCATAAGACATAATATTATTGAATTGCAATCACATTCTAACATTAGATTAAAACATAACGATCAAAATATTACATCAATGGTTAAGCTTTAAAACAGTCGATAAAGGTTAAGGTTGAAAATTTGGCACTTGCTATGATCAGCAATTCAACATGCCATTTTAAATAAATCCATGTAAACTTTGCAAATCTACCACAAATCTTTAAGTGGCAGTTATTATTTAAAAAAATACTATGGGCAATAGATTTTTCATTCCATATCTTGTCATAGCAAATTTTGCAGACTGTATATTAAGGAAGAAACAACATCAAACATTCGTTCATTCAAACCTGATATTTGTTGCTCCACTAGTCTTAGCCTTAGCATTTGATGCCTTACATATTCTGATATTTTGTACCGCTGCCATAGATTACATCCACAATGGAATCTCCATGTTTATTTGCATATACCTGTTTTGTCATTTTAGTCAAAGAACAAGATCAAATATGAGTCTAAAATCCATCATTTAGGCTACATGAAATTATCAGAACCTTCTGCCACAAGAACCTTCTCCAGCTCCAGGAGTTTCTAGTTTTATAGACGTTGTCCTCCAGCTCTGTAAAGTTCACAGTCATGTAAAAGTAGATGTAACAGATCAGCAGGAAGAGGACGTACCATTTCGAAAAGGCAATGTCATTCTTAAGGGCTGTATGTGAATATAAAGACGAGGCAACAAACCATGAGGAAACATTTGCCAGACCCTCGGAATAGCAGAAAATAACATGTTCAGGCCTCGACCTACAACTAAGTCATGCTAAATGTGCCATGCTCCCTTGCGTGAACTGAACTGTAAAGGAAAAAGCTAGTCTGAGCAAGTCAAAGGCAGCTTCACAATAAATCAAGTAGGGTCTGTAGGAGCTTATCTGACATCGCCAGTTCATGGCCTCCGCTGGAACGTTAAAAATATAAGCTTAGTTCATTCCTTTCCCTAAAGTTTAAGGCGCTTAGATCTTACATATTCTGATAGCTGGGCTCTATCTGTCATAGCCGAGACCTTTTTCAAATCTGTTCCCCAAGCTCTAGTCATCTTGGAAATTCGTCCCTGTATTCCAGTGTTCTATTAGGTATAAACAGAGCCGACAGACATGGTTTATATAGTTGAAGATCAGGCCAGCGTACAAGAATCAAGCAAGCAACAACAAATAATACCTCTGAGGAAAATCGTATACAGGAAATGCGCATTTCGTGCCAAATCTGGCCCAGGAACTCTTATCCAAATACCGGGCTTATCCAAAGATGTGCAAATATGCCATAGCCGCCAGTACTCCAACGATTCATAGATCCTCCACACAAGCCTCTGAAAAGATTCATAGATCATAGATTCTCAAAAGCAAAACCGAAAGGGGGAAAAGAAGAAAGTACCTTGGAGCTGTCGGAAGTTTCTGGGGCAGCCTTTGCCATCGCCAAGAAGCTTGCCATCGCCAAGCAACTAATAGGAAGCTTTGCATTAAAACTCTACACGCCATGGCCGGCTCGATCTTCCAAACCTTTTCTGCCATAGCCGCTTTTGAGTTGCCCGCGATGCACTTTTTTTAGGGATTTAGGTATTCAAATTTTGAACAAAGGGTAAGCAAAGGTATAATTAAAATAGGCGGGATAATTTAAGGAAAACTAGCAACCATTAAGTCACTAGCAAAATACCTTGTTTCAAACCATTGTTATTAAATACAAATCAAATTTCCCTCCTGCCTCAATGTTATGGAAGGCCTTGAGATCAAATTGATCGCTTGTTTAGAATTGTATACAGTGGAGGTAAGAGTCCCCCCATGGGCATATGGTCTAATTTGGGTATGTATGCAGGGGGTTGCTTGTACATATACAGCGAGAGCCTCTAGTTATTGTATTTTTATGTTTACCCCTTGAATCTTTATACTGAATGGAGGAGGTATGCAACCCCCCTGGGGGTATATTTTGTATGATGAATTGGTATTAGTATGTACACTTATGTATTATTATACCTTTAATATTTATCGCCTATCTATCTGTCATTGGTTACGATACAGTGCCAAGCGTATTTCCATGGTATAAATCATGTATATTCTTGTATTCTTGACTTTGGAAAACTTCGCCCATGGTTTAATAAGGAATAAAAACCAAAGGGTCATTAATTCTATGAGGCTTTCAAGGCTTAGACCATGGTACAGCACTTGCATTATAGTTTTAAATCTTTCAAGTCTTCGAGCCCATTTGTAGAAGGCTTAGAACCACTATGCACAAGGCCATAGGTAAATGATGAATCGAGTGTAGACCCAAGGTGGGGTGAAAAACACAAAAATTCAAGGCAAGAGTATATGGCAAAATAATAAAGTAAGGATTTGAGAGGTGAAGAATGAAAACAATATAGGCATGGTGGAAATGAGGGATAATGTAGTAAATGGGGGCAAGGAGAAATGGTGATCTTTAGCATAGAGGGATATGGAGTGTGGATTCAAATGATGGGGGTGAGTGATTTAAAGGAATATATATGGAAAAGTAGAGAAAAGGGCTAGGCAAAAATGTTCAGCAAGTATTTTGATGACAAAATGACAACCATGGGGTAAAAATAAGCTATGAGGGTAGGAATGGGATTGAGGACTAAGGAGGGTTTGGGTATGGAGGAAGGGGAGTAAGAATGAAAAATGGCTATGTATTTCAAGTGTATGTCTTTCTCTGCAGTTGCAGTTCCTAAATCCACAGTGCTTCATTATAAATCATACAATGGTCTTTCTCCTTGCTATGGGTAGGAGATTGCAATAGTATTTCATGTCACACCAAAGGTATTCACTAGGCATGTAATATAAAGCAACAAATACTGCGGAGAATACATGTAAGAGTTCCATTGCTCCATGGCAGGAGGAAGAATCAAGTGTTAGTTCATACACTGGCTTTGATATGCATATTGCAGCAACAACTCCTACTGCTTCCTTAGGTATAAGTGAACTCATTTCATCTGGATACATGAACCATATAATACTAGTTATGGTGCCCGGCGTTGCCGGGCATATGTACAAATATAAGTTAATGCGAAGGATGTGGTTGGATGGAATGCTGATTTTAGAGAGAATGCACAAATTTAGCAACAATATGTAAAGCCAAAGGGATACCAAATGACATGGATTTTGATTGAATTGTGTTGTATATGAATCTGAGAAGGTGAATACATAGCATAATATACAATATTAGAGAAAATAAACAATGGATAGCCTTGGATTCCTCTTCAGTCCTTGTCAATATCAATATTTTTTCCTGCCGTTCCATCTTATAGTATCTTTTCTTGCTATTTTAGAAAGCTAGGTATGCTCATATAATGCATGAGGTTTGGGCGAGGGTTTAACGTCGTCCAAAGTGTAGAGGAGATAGACTTTGTGTATGTGGTCTTTGAGATAGGCTTGATTATGTTATCTTGGATTCACTACCAATTTGAACATGCTCATTTGATGCAGTGCATGTCCCACATCAAATTAGGATATCTCATATAATAGAATGCTTGTTCAGATATTCCTCGTCAAGTATTACTATACATGAGATGTTTAAGATAACCTAATAAATAAGATATGTCATATAATAAAAAGCTGCTTCAAATATTCCCTGTTAAGGAGTACTATAAATGACATATTTTTAGCTACAAATAGCTTACACAATTGTTTTGCGCCATTCATATATTCCTCATCAAGTATGACTACGCATGATATATTTCTAGCTATGAATAGGTTATCAATTGTTTCGTGCAATATTGTGAGAGAATTTTAAGGAAAAGCATATAGTGTGCCTCTGATGGAGTAATGGGGGCTATACATTCTGCTTTTACAATGAATAAAACTATCCTATTAATTTGTGCAAAAGTATCACTATATTGAGAGCCTACACTCCCAGGAATGCATGCATTACACTCCAAGCATTTGGATCCCAGCCATAGGATGAGCATAGAAGCTGCATATGCTGGGGTCATCATAGACAAATAGAGATTTAAAGTTATACAACCTTAAGACTAATGTACATTATCAACATATTAACAAAGCATACAGCTAGAAAATCCATAAAAACCACCACTATGAAATTGAATTTGTAAATCTCCATTGTATAAGAATCCTTGAACAATGACAATTAAAGAACTTGTACATGAAAATAAAGTAGATCTTCAGTGGGAAGCCTGAGAACAGATAATCTGGAAGCACAAATATAACATAATGCTATTCTAGGAACAGGCAGATCTGGAAGTGCAAAAGGTCATAAGAGTAGAAATAGACCCTATCTAGCAATAGAAATATACAATATTGTCAATATTCTTCTATGCTTTCCTTGCATGAGTAGCAGCATTGTACATGTTAAACCATATTGTACATGTTAAACCATGTTTGGTCAATAGCATGTTTTAAGCATCTATGGCCGAACAATTTAGTATATTCGCAGCATTAACAGAAGAGATAATGGGATCACAATAGATAATATGTCTAACATCCTAACAAAAAAAGCCAACAATAAGAAAGCCTGGCATGCTGCAAAGATTTCCACATGCCTTGCCATCACTACGTTTTTGCTATGTGCCCATGTTGAAATATCTATATGACATCTGACTAAGCCCTTCTAACTCAGATACAACTCTACAAAATTTATGAATTTAACTCATTTTGAAATGGTATTCACAACCAAGTGTCATAAGGATGGCAAATGTGCCGCTATCTAGTAAAGATATGAAGGTTACCTTGTCGGTTACCTTGTCGCAACATTCTCTGCCCTAGATAGAGTGCTAAGTATTTTTAGTACTATAAGTTCTGCCAGCCCAGATACCACTGCTACAAAATTTGAAGACATAGATTGACAGAATAATTCTCTTAGCAAGCTTGCAGCAACTCTGAATGAAGGTCCTTGTTCTGCCGTCGTATTCAGCAACTCCAAGCCGCCTCAAATCTAAAAGAATATACGACAAATTTTTACAGAGTCCCCAAATTATTGAATAGTTCTGAGAACATGGTAGAATGACCTACCGCTTAAAAGAAGGCCTGTGAAATAGACTTGTCTGTTAGACCAACAATTGTGGATGTCGTAAAGCAAATATGCAGAAGCATCAAACCTGCAAAACATGGAGGCAATCCAATTAGATTAGCTTGCACAGACATGTACTTGATACTAAAACATTAACCCTAGTGGACTACAACCAGTTTTATTGCTCTAGGCATTCTGATGATACACAAATTGTTGCACTGATTCTATGTTGACCACTCTACAGATGCAGTAGAAATAGGGAACTCCCATGGAGGGGCTTCGCTCTTGCTAATTTATATAATATATAAAGATCCACTAAGTTGCAGAGCAGAATTACATTTAGAATTGGAGATGGCTAAAGTGAGGAATGCCATTTAAAGGACATATAGTAGCAAAAGTCGAGAAAGATCAAATAGCAAACCTTGTTCTTGTAACCTACTTGTGAGATTTTGCCTCCGCATGAAGAATCTTAGCACATAGCAGAGTCCCTAAAAAGGCAATTCAATGAAATACATTCTTCTAGCATTTTAAAAAGAATGGAAGACTAAAATGACAACGCATCGTTTAAATCAGAATTGCCTAAAGCATGAATCCAAGCCTGAATCTATGCTTGAATCCTATGCAGTAGACGACAAACAAATTAGACACAATTTGCCTTTGCCTATGATGCGAGATGTGGCAACTGTACCTTCTATTTGTTCTTGTGGGGTATTCGTTTACCAAGATGATGGTGTAAAACTATATCCAAATTCACAGTCTGCACATGATAAATGCATTCAACAATACACAATGACTTACACTAAATCTAAGATAATGCTTTAATCCAAGCTATGATGCAGGTTTAAAGCATTTAATCCACGTCAACAATAGACTATTAGAAGAAACTTGAAGATCACCTCAGCTGCAAAACCGTTATGCTCTAAAAGGTCAGCTCCATTATGCTCCCATGTTGTCTACAAAATCCGAAAATGACCTGCTCCTGCTCCAAAAACAAAGTTATTCTTAGTTCTATACATAACTGCAAGAAATCACCCTGTTGCAACGCACCATTTCAAATGAAATTGCAAATTAAGGATGGCATATACAAATACAAATCAATATAGCATCAAAACATGGAAGGAAAGGAAAACCAAGATTGCTCTCCCACTTACTCTGGAAATATACTGGACTAAACAATAGAGCACCATAGCCATCATATATATGTATATAAAAGAGCAGCAATTTATGCATGATAGGTTCAAGTCGGCATGCAACATAATCGAAAAACCAAGTAATGAATGTCATTTACATCCAGCAGTATATATTTTCCTCCATAAGCACCTGGGAGCTCCAGATATACCATTTATTTATGCCTCAGATATGAAGCAAAGATTATAACATGTGTAGTCTGCGCACAAATGCATCTAAAACCTTTAAGATAGAAGAGTACCTTGACTCCATGAAACCAAATAGCTGGTATTAAACAACAGAAATAGTTTACAGATTACAGTCAAGGTAGTTGAGCAAACTATCTGTCAGCTCATGTAAGACATGAACCATACATTGTTCCAAAATTGAGAAATACTATCCGCAATCAAGCACAAAAACAATATTCTATCCCTTTCAGAATTGTGTCACAATCAGATGCTATTCATACCTCTGCAAAAGACGCCGATTTGGTTCGGGGAAGGTATCAGCAACAGCTAACTTCATAGACATAACACGTGCTTCCTTGCCTTCAAGCCCTACCCAGAAAGATAGTTAGGTAATAGTCTAGAAATAGTATACGAAATTAACTACAGATCCTACACAGGAAAACCCCTTACTATGGGCTTCCAAGAGAGCTGTGCAACGGGGTGTCGGCACGGGCGATGACGGTAACTCTCTCAAAACATGCTGCAAAGCTAGCAAATTGCTGAAGTGAGACGAAGAAATACTCCTGTGAGGATGCCAAGCAAAACCTAGAGAAACAAATAACAACAACGGGAGCAATACCGAAAATAACAAGTTCGCTAAGCATCATCTATGCCACCAAAGCAAGAAAGCAACAGCCCGATCCCTGCTCTCCACCACGGCACTGTAGCATTCCGATGCTGTCAATGTTTCCAACCGTCCAATATGCCAAGTCACCAAAAAAATGCCAATTTCGAAATCATAGTCCAACCAAAATGCCCGATATTTAGAGAACCGGAATCTTTTTCCGGTCGCCAAAACCCTCAAAACCTTAGGAAATCAAATTAAAGAAAAATTCCAAAAAGTTTTCGGGACGCCGGAAAAACCAAATTTAAACAATAGGATAATTGTTCCGTCTGAATGGTTTTCTCATACTCAACAAAGGGTCCCTTAGAAATAGCATAAGGTCCCCAAGTAATAATAGCATCAGAAATCTGGAAGCGTACCTATAAATCTGACATGTTGAATGGTTCCCCCAAATAAGAAATAGGATTTAGGGTTTCTTTTTGAGGTCTGTCTCTTGGGATGTGGCCTCTCCACTTCTGAGGTCTCAATGCAGCCCGGCAGTGGTTTTGGCAGTACCTAAAGTCGATTGGTCAGATTGTGGTCCTTATTACTGGATAGATCAAATCCTCTGCGCCGTGTTGCAGAAGGAGCTCAACTATGCGCCGCGTTGCCGTGTTGCAGAAGCAAGGCACTCTAGAAGATAAAGGGGAGAAGAGAAGATAAGAATCCCATACTCTAAAGCTTCAAATTCTATTATTCAGCCTTGAATCTTTTTGGCAAAGGACACCATTGCTAATCCAAATCTGTTAATCGATGATCAGGGAATTGCCTTTTGACGTCAAACTGGTGAAAATGGTCGGAATTTGATCATAATAGAGAAGAGACAACACTGATGTTGCCGTGAAAAGCACAAAAAGGGTATTTTGATAATTACCCTAAATATTAGGGCATTTTTACAATTAGAGGAAAATACAAGGGCAATTTTATAATTTTTCCTATTTTAAATCTCAACTTATAATTTTTAACCTAACATGATAATCTATGTTCTACTACTTTTGGCGGGGTATCTTTCCCTACGAGTCTTGCTATGTTCAAGTCATATGGCCATAGCCAAAGTGGCTAGGACATGCGTTGCGCATCTTCTGGGAAAATCTCCCGACAAAGTTAATGTATATTGGGATCTTCTGGAAAGTTTTCTTATGGGTTTTTGGGTTGCCCCTAAGGGCAAGCGCTCGGTTATGTGGGAAGTTGACATGATAATTAAATTTTTGATATGACACTATTGTTTGGTAAGACACAAGTGCAAGTCAAAATGTGACGGACGTGTGATTTACCCACCTCGAAACTGCAAATTGGCTAAAGAACTCAGGATGTCGGCATTACCCTAGAGCCGCATATTCCATGTCACTTCGCTTGCGACTATTAATAACCTACTTATCTCAGTCCAAAAATCCTTTTTTCAAAAGTTTGGCCTAGTCATTTTCCATCTAAAGTGCATAAAATGCTTAATCATCATGTGACATGCCACACATCCAAAAAAAATGCCATATCACCATGGAAAAAATATGCTTTTTAAAAAGTTGCCAATTTGTCTATGGACATTCTTCATTGTTCCACCCCTTCATATATTTGCCACCTCACCACTCATCTTTGCCATCTCACCATACTCATGCCATGTCATCTTGCATAATTTTTGCATATAATCACTTTCTCATAAAAAAAAGTTTGCTTGTTCTTTTTTATGCCGCCTCATCATTTATAGTTCCATATCGCCGTGTCACCTTGTATGCCACTATTGCACTATGCATTGCCACTCTGCTCCAATGAAGCAGATTTCGACCATGACCACGATCTTTGAAAGTTTACGGTAGCGCCAGATTCCACCAGGATTTGGCACACGATCTCATGGAGGCATGTAGCCGGGAACAGCTACCTTGGAAACTTCTTTGTGATTCGTCTTCTAGAGTCTTGCAAGGTTGCAATGCAAAGTCCCCCCATTTGATATAGGAAAGATTGCCAGCTTGCCGGGGGGAGAGTGGACATTAGCACAACTGGGAAAGGCTCTCCAACAATGATTATTAGCAATGAATTCAACTACAACAAATGACGATGTGAACAACATGTTGATTCATAACTCTCTTCCCTCAACATCCTTGATATTAGTATGTAGGGAATGAATGGTGTACTTAATACCTCCGAAATATGCTCATTAAGATTGGATAATACCACTATAAAATACCATAAAACAAAAAAAAAAAAAAACTCGACCATAGACCATGTTAGCTACTACATTACAAAGATCGACCAACAAAATCATGTAAAAAACCATTAAGAAGTTTAGAATCATATTAGCCTAGGAAATTAGATGTAAAACCATGTACTAACCATGTCTTCCTTAACAAAAAACCACTAGCATTCTTTCTCAACAGGAAAGTGAAAAAGTCAACCACCAAACCATGTTAAAAGCCACTAACAATTTGACAACTCATGTTAGCTTAAAAAATTACGATGAAAAACCTCAAATAAAAAGACATTGTTAAACTATGTCTAGAAACATTATAGTATTTCCAGTCAAAAACCACTAACATTTTGGCAAGCCGTGCTTGCTTAAAGGAATCCAAATGAAAAATCACAAATAGAAGGACTTTGTTAAACCATATATATGAACATTGAAGTATTGCCAGTTAAAACCACTCGCAAAACCATCTACATGTATAAAAAAAAACTATTAAGTATTACTTTCTTACTCTCAATGTTGCAAATTGCATAATTAACCACTATGACATGCCAAACTCGTAGCAAAGACCTGGATAAAAACCTTCATCACTCTCAATTAACCACATAAGAGTATAAACTAGCATGCAAAACCATAATTCCATTCTAAAAACCACTATAATAGGTGGATTTTATTAAGGAAAATTAGTTTTGCATGGAAAACCACTATCATAGTGGTTTTGTAGTGGTTATCTATGATAGTTAAATCTTTGGGTGCCTTGTGGCAGATGCTAGGAGATATGCAGCAGTTGGTGGAAGAAGTGAGGGGTTACCTCCTAGCAGCAAGAAGTCGGCAGAAGAGTGTAGCCGACAAGCACAGGACCGTAAGAGAGTTCAAAGTAGGCGATAGCGTGTGGTTGAAGATCAAGGTCAAGCAAGCTAAGCTTCGGATTGGGAGTTGCAAGAAGCTTGCCCCTAGATGGGCTGGTCCGTTCAAGATTTTGGAGAGAGTGGGCTCCCAAGCCTACAAGTTGGATCTCCCCGCCCATCTCAAAGTTCACAAGGTTTTCCACGTAAGTTTATTGAAAAGGCACAATCCTAACCCTGATGAGGTCTTGGATACTCCAACTTTGTTGGAAATGACGGAAGAGCAAGTGGAAATCGTGCCTGAGTTACTTCTTGATAAGTCATTCAAGAAGACTAGGAGGTCTCAGTTCCTCCAGTATTTGGTCAAGTGGAAGCACTTGCCCGTGGAAGACGCGACATGGGTATTGAAGCAAGATTTGGAGAAGCAATACCCAGAGTTTATGAAGGAGTTTGATGGGCGAGTCGTCTCCGACTTGGTCGACCCCGACTCGCCAGGAGGTTAGCTTAGTATGCTTCTTAGTTAGCCTCTAGCTCTGGCAGATGTATTCTAGTTAGTGGAATACATATGCCAGAATCTTGGAACATGTGGGCGATGATGGGATAAGCCTTTAAGGCGTTCCCTAGGCAACATGCACCAAGAGGTGCGCATGACCACTAGGGTCATGCGAGTGAGAGAAGGAAAGGCATAGTGCGCGATGATGGGACATCGGTCGGATGCTCCCTATGCCACGATGTGGGGTTCGCACACCTGGCCATAGGGGGGTCATGGTGAAGGTCAAAGTGATCATGTGCGATGATGGGATCGTGAGACGTTCCCTAGCTTAAAACCCTTGGGGCATGAGGCACTAGGGGGTACTTTTCGACCCGGGTAACCGAGTACAAGGTAGCACTTGATCATGGGCGATGATGGGATCATCTTAAATGGTCCTTAAGCTCAAATCCGAAAGGGCCATGATCGAGTGCAAGGTATGGTAAGGGGGGTGGTCCCCTAAAACCACAAACTTATTAATTAAACTAACGTAATGTGCTCCATGTGCAGGCAAGTGAGAAGGAACTTCGAGGTGGGGCGCATTACGAGAAGATGGGGGAACCATAATTTAGATTATGAACCCTAATAACTCTTATAATAATGTTTTGAATTATTGTAAGAAGTAACTTTGTTAAGGCTATATAATTTTGTATAGGTACAAATATAGCCTAAATTTTGACACTTAACTTTAATAGGAAGTTGATCGTTTAAATTAAACGTGTGTGTATGATCTTATGTTGTTTTGCAGGATAGATAGGCTCGTCACCTTAGCGCAATGCTGAGGACAGCATTGTCCTAAGGGGGGGAGATTGTGACGTTCCAAGGGAATATACGCCATAAATACGTATATTCCTGGACCCGTCACCATACAAGCCTACCTAGGTAGCCTTGTATGCCTTGGATAAGTGGCAAGGGGTGCACATCTAAGTTAATTGTTTAACTTAGATAACCTTAGGATAAGGCCCATTTCCACATGGCCTTATCCTATTGAGCAACTGCCACACGGCCTCATCCTAGTGGTGCCACGTGGCATCCCACGTGGACCCACACCTATATTAGCTCTAACCCTAACCCTAGCCCCTTTTCCCTGACCTAGCACCTGAGCTCTCATCCACGTGCCCGAAACCCCGTTTCGAGCACCGTTCGTCATAGTCTAGCCTGGAGCAGCAGCCCCTGGAGGGCGTGCGCGATCGTTGAGGGAGCAAGGCTTCGAACCTCGTCGAGGAGCATGGAGACGCCAGGGATGGGAGGAAGCGCTTCTGGAGGAGGTAGGTTGAGTAGAGTTCATGTTAGTTCATCTGGAAGTTAGCATTCCAGGTGGGCTAGTATTTTGTGTCTAGAGTAGAGCCACCCTAGATCCATTGTTGAGCATCTTGAACCCTAATCAAGGAACCCTAACTGATAGTTAGATATGTATGATTAGGTTAAGATGTTCATATGATATTGTTCATGATGTTTATGTGATGATGGTTGATCATGTTGCTCTTCTTGTGTTGGGAAGGGGGGTAGAGACCTAGGCCCATATGTAGTATGCTCCTAGTGTAGAACCCTCAGTTCCTATTAGTTGCGGCCTGTGCATAGGAACCCACCGGGCTATGGAAGCTATGATGTGACTCAGCACTACACAACGGGGCTAGAGGCAAGATGGAGGGTGGATCCCTGCCGAGTGGGGGCTTCGGGGGATCCCATAGTGGGCTAGGCTTATGGTCGGTCACTTCGTGTGGGCCGAGCATGGGTCCGACACCTCCTGGGGCAATGGTGTTGCCCTGCCTCTCAAGAGTTGCAAGTGCCAGCTTGGCTCTTGTTTTGGGGGTTCATCAGTGCAGATCGTGTGCCGCCCGCGATTCTCTAGCCGCCCGTGGAGCCTCTAGACCCCGGGAAGGGAGATGCAACCCTTCCTACCTCGTCCGGACCCGGGGAGATGCAACACAGAGTAGTCCCGATGGGTGATGCCATGGGATTGCGTATCCGGAAGGTTAGAGTCATGCCACAGCTTGATCTAGCCCATCTGCAAAGTATGCACAGGAGGGGCGGATGGAGTGGTCAACCCTAGCCATTGTCTTATGCCAGCCCCGCCATTGTTATGATTCGGTCTGCTCTATCTTGAGGCCTATCCAGTCAGTCGACTTCCTTTCGTGTCGGAGCCACGGGTAGGATCTCTCATGTTTTATGGCATATGATTATGTTCTTTGCATCTATGGATATGCGATTGAGCTACCCCTAGAGGTAGCATGTTGTATTGTATTGCTAGTTCTGACATGTTATGCTTCCGCTGTGATAGGAGCCCATAGGGGAAGGGCGCGCAAGACACCTTCGTGTCCCCTTCCCGCACTACGGGGGATTCCAGAGTGCGGGATAGACGGAGGGCCTGTGCGGTTGATGAGCCGGACGGGGGATTTCCTGCCGAGTGTACGGCCGGGCGCCGTATGTTTAGTAGGGAGCGTCACAAAAGATGCAGGTACTGTCATATTAGGTATCCCTTTGGCACTAAACTCCACTTTGAAAGGCCTTTGGGATCCAATTGTGACCAGGATCAAAAAGAAGTTGGGATCATATTCCTCCTCTCTGTCCTTAGCAGGAAGAATTCAAATAGCAAATGCTGTTAGGTAGTACTCATGTATATTTCTCCTCGGCTGTAATAGGGGATAAAGCATCATATAGTAAGATTGAAGCAATCATCAGGAAATTCATCTGGCAGGGGGTCCATAAAGTTGCATGGAATGATCTAACTAAGCCCAAGAAAGATGGTGGGATGGGATGCAAAGATTTATTTTTACAGGCACAAGCTCTGGCTGCTAAGATGATTTGGAGAGCCATACAAAATAATTCCCCATCCCCTGCCCAAAAATTGGTTAGGTACTGGGTTTTAGAGTCTTACCCTGTTGGTAGCCATAGCCTCAAACATCAATTACCTGATTCTGCATTCTTCCAATTTAATCCTTGCCCTAATACCTCCTCCATCCTTAGGAGAATGTTTCAAGCTTGGAATATGGCCTCTCTGTGCTATAAGCCTCCAATTATTGACACAAAAGCCAAAGAGATTAATTTCTTTTGGCATCCAGGTATTGTTGACAGTGAAAATAATTGTCTGGCACTTATGCATCCTCAGAAGTACATACAGTGGAATCAGGCTGGTTTGGGAAAGATTGGAGATCTCTGGGATGAAGCACATGGATGGAAATCATGGGAAATAATAGCTGAGTTAACCAAAGGATCAAATTTAGACAAATGGATATACAATACAGTGATGGGAAAAATCAAACATGTGGATGAATTATTGAGTACTACCAATCAGTGGCATTTAAAAGGTAAGGAAATATACTCGGTAAGTCTGATATACAAAGCTCTAATCAGTCACAAACCTTCCAAGGCAACTCTACTTTGGGATTGTGAAGAAGAGATATTGGCAGATGTATGCAAAAAGGGATGGAAAAGCTACAATGCAAACAAAATCAAAACCTTCAGGTGGCTGATCTTACACCAAGGGCTAACAGCCAACTCCAAAAGACATAAAATAGATTCTAATATATCAGATTATTGTCCATTGGGGTGTGGTGAAATAGAAACATCCAACCATGTGTTCCAATGTCACAAGATAATGGAATTCTGGAACTGGTCAGCTCAAGTTCATAAAGGTACAATTGGTGATCGAGGTCTTATCGAGTTCCTCAACACAGATAACAGAATTCTATGTACAACAAGGTCACTAGGTTGCTGGTCAGTCTGGAAACACAGGAACAGGGTGGCTATGGAAAACAAAAATCCCAACATTATATGGCTAAAACAAACATTCTTGGCAGAATTAGCAATAACAGCAGTGGCACATAAGTCCTTGAAGGGAAAGAATTATGACACATGATGGAATGCCTTTGGTAGATTTCAGGGTAATTATGATTTCTTTGTTCTTAATCTAACTTCTGATGATGACATGTTACACAGATGCCATGAGGAGACTGAATAGATGGGGAGCAGCTGACAGGGGGATGGGAGTAGCACAGGACTCGGATGATGAAGACACAAATCTGGATGGCATTGAAGAAGAGGAGATCTTCATTCAGCTAAAACAGGAAGTCATACATGCAGCTGCTCTTAAGAGAATTCTCAAGAGGTCGGAAACATGGAGACATAATAACCTTAGGCCGTTTTTCATGAACCTGTTTCATAAATGGCAGCAGAAGAGAGAGGCTCATGTCCTCTTGCTCCTGGATTTCACTAATTACCCGGTGGCAAAGCTGGATGAGGTACTGAATATCTTGGGCCGAAATAGGGTGCAGGATCTGACCATGCAGGATCTAATGGATGCACAATGAGAACTTATTACTGAAGCTTTCAAACTGTTTATGATTCTGAAACCTTGATAAGTTTTCTATATCTGACTATGATCAGAATTTTGGCACTATTCCTATTACTAGGAATGTGTTTTTTTCTCCTACTGATATACCTTCTATGGTATATTTCCTATTTATGTAATCTTTAAGTATGAATAGAAGTCACACCTTGCCTCCAAAAAAAAAAAAAAAAAAAAAAAAAAAAAAAAAAAAAAAAAAAAAAGTAATGCTAAAATAAGTGTTCATTTGGTCATAGGTTCAAACCTTGCCAATGTCACTTATCTTTGGGTGTTGGTTACTAGGGGTATACGATGATGATCCCCGACGTGGTAGAACTTAAAAGCCTATACGCGTCCTCCACTTTGGCTGCCGCAAGGTAGTGGGATAAACTAGCTAGTCTGTACAAGATTAGTCTAGTATGGACCTTAAACAAGCTCTAAAAAATTAATGGGTCATGGACCGACCGCTGTCTTACAGCGCTATGGTACCCAACTTCCTAAGGTGGGATTATATCCTACCTACAAAGTGTGCATGTAAGGCAAAAGTTTTGCCCAACGGATGTGTGGTGAGTTGGTATAGGCCTAGTAATGCCAAAATAAGTGTTCATTTGGTCATGGGTTCAAACCTTGCCAATGTCACTTCTCTTTGGGTGTTGGTTACTAGGGGTATACGATGATGATCCCCGACGTGGTAGAACTTAAAAGCCTATACGTGTTCTCCACTTTGGTTGCCGCAAGGTAGTGGGATAAACTAGCTAGTCTGTACAAGATTAGTCTAGTATGGACCTTAAACAAGCTCTAAAAAATTAATGGGCCATGGATCGACCGCCGTCTTATAGCACTATGGTACCCAACTTCCTAAGGTGGGATTATATCCTACCTACAAAGTGTGCATGTAAGGCGAAAGTTTTGCCCAAGGGATGTGTGGTGAGTTGGTATAGGCCTAGTAATGCCAAAATAAGTGTTCATTTGGTCATGGGTTCAAACCTTGCCAATGTCACTTCTCTTTGGGTGTTGGTTACTAGAGGTATACGATGATGATCCCCGACGTGGTAGAACTTAAAAGCCTATACGTGTCCTCCACTTTGGCTGCCGCAAGGTAGTGGGATAAACTAGCTAGTCTGTATAAGATTAGTCTAGTATGGACCTTAAACAAGCTCTAAAACATTAATGGGCCATGGATCGACCGCTGTCTTACAGCGCTATGGTACCCAACTTCCTAAGGTGGAATTATATCCTACCTACAAAGTGTGCATGTAAGGCAAAAGTTTTGCCCAACGGATGTGTGGTGAGTTGGTATAGGCCTAGTAATGCCAAAATAAGTGTTCATTTGGTCATGGGTTCAAACCTTGCCAATGTCACTTCTCTTTAGGTGTTGGTTACTAGGGGTATACGATGATGATCCCCGACGTGGTAGAACTTAAAAGCCTATACGTGTCCTCCACTTTGGCTGCCGCAAGGTAGTGGGATAAACTAGCTAGTCTGTACAAGATTAGTCTAGTATGGACCTTAAACAAGCTCTAAAAAATTAATGGGCCATGGATCGACCGCTGTCTTACAGCGCTATGGTACCCAACTTCCTAAGGTGGGATTATATCCTACCTACAAAGTGTGCATGTAAGGCAAAAGTTTTGCCCAACGGATGTGTGGTGAGTTGAAGGCGGGATTAAATCCTGCCTACAAAGTGTGCATGTAAGGCAAAAGTTTTGCCCAACGGATGTGTGATGAGTTGGTATAGGCCTAGTAATGCCAAAATAAATGTGCATTTGGTCATGGGTTCAAACCTTGCCAATGTATGTTTATCTTTGGGAGTTGGTTACTGGGGGTATACGATGATGATCCCCGACGTGGTAGAACTTAAAAGCCTATACGTGTCCTCCACTTTGGCTGCCGCAAGGCGGTGGGATAAACTAGCTAGTCTGTACAAGATTAGTCTAGTATGGACCTTAAACAAAGGAATAAAAAACAATGGGACTATGGTAGGTGGCACTAGGATGGTGAGGCTAAAAAGCCATGCCCCTAGAGTTGCCCTTAGGACCTAGACTTCCTAAGGCGGGATTAAATCCTGCCTACAAAGTGTGCATGTAAGGCAAAAGTTTTGCCCAACGGATGTGTGGTGAGTTGGTATAGGTCTAGTAATGCCAAAATAAATGTGCATTTGGTCATGGGTTCAAACCTTGCCAATGTATGTTTATCTTTGGGAGTTGGTTATTAGGGGTATACGATGATGATCCCCGACGTGGTAGAACTTAAAAGCCTATACGTGTCCTCCACTTTGGCTGCCGCAAGGCGGTGGCATAAACTAGCTAGTCTGTACAAGATTAGTCTAGTATGGACCTTAAACAAAGGAATAAAAAAACAATGGGACTATGGTAGGTGGCACTAGGATGGTGAGGCTAAAAAGCCATGCCCCTAGAGTTGCCCTTAGGACCTAGACTTCCTAAGGCGGGATTAAATCCTGCCTACAAAGTGTGCATGTAAGGCAAAAGTTTTGCCCAACGGATGTGTGGTGAGTTGGTATAGGCCTAGTAATGCCAAAATAAATGTGCATTTGGTCATGGGTTCAAACCTTGCCAATGTATGTTTATCTTTGGGAGTTGGTTCTTGGGGTATATCACGATGATGATCCCCGACGTGGTAGAACTTAAAAGCCTATACGTGTCCTCCACTTTGGCTGCCGCAAGGCGGTGGGATAAACTAGCTAGTCTGTACAAGATTAGTCTAGTATGGACCTTAAACAAAGGAATAAAAAAACAATGGGAGGCACTAGGATGGTGAGGCTAAAAATGCCATGCCCCTAGAGTTGCCCTTAGGACCTAGACTTCCTAAGGCGGGATTAAATCCTGCCTACAAAGTGTGCATGTAAGGCAAAAGTTTTGCCCAACGGATGTGTGGTGAGTTGGTATAGGCCTAGTAATGCCAAAATAAATGTGCATTTGGTCATGGGTTCAAACCTTGCCAATGTATGTTTATCTTTGGGAGTTGGTTACTGGGGGTATACGATGATGATCCCCGACGTGGTAGAACTTAAAAGCCTATACGTGTCCTCCACTTTGGCTGCACCCGCAAAGGCGGTGGGATAAACTAGCTAGTCCAGACAAGATTAGTCTAGTATGGACCTTAAACAAAGGAATAAAAAAACAATGGGACTATGGTAGGTGGCACTAGGATGGTGAGGCTAAAAAGCCATGCCCCCTAGACTTCCTAAGGCGGGATTAAATCCTGCCTACAAAGTGTGCATGTAAGGCAAAAGTTTTGCCCAACGGATGTGTGGTGAGTTGGTATAGGCCTAGTAATGCCAAAATAAATGTGCATTTGGTCATGGGTTCAAACCTTGCCAATGTATGTTTATCTTTGGGAGTTGGTTCTTGGGGGGTATAATGATGATGATCCCAAGCGTGGTAGAACTTAAAAGTCTATAACGTGTCCTCCACTTTTGGGCTGCCAAAGGCCGAGGGATAAACTAGCTAGTCTGTACAAGATTAGTCTAGTATGGACCTTAAACAAAGGAATAAAAAAACAGTGGGACTATGGTAGGTGGCACTAGGATGGTGAGGCTAAAAAGCCATGCCACCTAGACTTCCTAAGGCGGGATTAAATCCTGCCTACAAAGTGTGCATGTAAGGCAAAAATTTTGCCCAACGGATGTGTGGTGAGTTGGTATAGGCCTAGTAATGCCAAAATAAATGTGCATTTGGTTGCCAATGTATGTAAGATTAGTCGTGGTGCCTCCAAGCCTTGAGCGTCAATCTGTATAAATAAGTAGCATAATAACAGGGGGTTCCAGGGGGATTTCATATGGATGTTAAAATGACAAATCTTAGAACCATAGGCCATATATTCCTAAGATAATTGAATGGGTTGTTATAAAAAAAAAAAAAAAAAAAAAAAAACATAGACTCAAGATAGAAAATAGTTACATGAGCTCATAGAGAAATGTTGGTTAATGTAGACTTATCAGGATATGGAGTTTTTTTGGTAGAGGTTCAAGACCCCGTATTACATCTTCTAAATCCGTATACAAAGCCGTATAGAGTCTCGATATCGCATCAAAACCTTAGGCAAACTCGTATTTGACATTTCAAAATCATAGGAAACTCCATCATAACTGAGCATAAGCGAAACGAGAGGCACCCAGAGGCTCCAACATACAATATGGGCCGTAGGATCGACAGATCCAACGACTAGGCCATATATTCCTAAGATAATTGAGTTCGTGGTGCACCCATAGACTTAGAATAAGTAGCATAATAACGGGGGTTCGTGGGGATTTCATATGGTTGTTAAAATTACAAATCTTATAACCATAGGCCATATATTCCTAATATAATTTAATGGGTTGTTATAAAAAAAAAAAAAAAAGAAAAAAAAAAACATAGACTCAAGATAGAAAATAGTTACATGAGCTCATAGAGAAATGTTGGTTAATGTAGACTTATCAGGATATGGAGTTTTTTTGGTAGAGGTTCAAGACCCCGTATTACATCTTCTAAATCCGTATACAAAGCCGTATAGAGTCTCGATATCGCATCAAAACCTTAGGCAAACTCGTATTTGACATTTCAAAATCATAGGAAACTCCATCATAACTGAGCATAATGTTAAAATGACAAATCTTAGAACCATAGGCCATATATTCCTAAGATAATTGAATGGGTTGTTATAAAAAAAAAAAAAAAAAAATAGATAGACTCAAGATAGAAAATAGTTACATGAGCTCATTAGAGAAAATGTTGGTTAATGTAGACTTATCGATATGGAGTTTTTTGGTAGAGGTTCAAGACCCCATTACATCTTCTAAATCCGTATATACAAAGCCGTATAGAGTCTCGATATCGCATCAAAACCTTAGGCAAACTCAGATTTGACATTTCAAAATCATAGGAAACCCCATCATAATCGAAAGCATAAAAAAAAAAACGAGAGGCACCCAGAGGCTCCAACATACAATGTGGGCCGTAGGATCGACAGATCCAACGACTGTGGTAGTTCAGGGTGCACCCAGTTTAGAATAAGTAGCATAATAACAGGGGGTTCCAGGGGGATTTCATATGGATGTTAAAATGACAAATCTTAGAACCATAGGCCATATATTCCTAAGATAATTGAATGGGTTGTTATAAAAAAAAAAAAAAAAAAAAAAAAAAAAACATAGACTCAAGATAGAAAATAGTTACATGAGCTCATAGAGAAATGTTGGTTAATGTAGACTTATCAGATATGGAGTTTTTTTTTTGTAGAGGTTCAAGACCCCAGATATTACATCTTCTAAATCCGTGATACAAAGCCATTATAGAGTCTCGATATCGAGTCAAAACCTTAGGCAAACTCGTATTTGACATTTCAAAATCATAGGAAACTCCATCATAACTCAAACATAAAAATACGGGGGGGTTCGGGGGGATTTCATATGGATGTTAAAATGAAAATCTTAGAACCAGAGGCATTTTCCTCCAAAATCATAGGATCAATCCAACGAAAATAGTTACATGGTCCACCCAGTTTTTTTTGGTAGAGGTAAGTAGCATAATAAAATCCAGGTTCCGTGGGGATTTCATATGGATGTTAAAATGACAAATCTTAGAACCATAGGCCATATATTCCTAAGATAATTGAATGGGTTGTTATAAAAAAAAAAAAAAAAGAAAAAAAAAAACATAGACTCAAGATAGAAAATAGTTACATGAGCTCATAGAGAAATGTTGGTTAATGTAGACTTATCAGGATATGGAGTTTTTTGGTAGAGGTTCAAGACCCCAGATTACATCTTCTAAATCCATATACAAAGCCAGATAGAGTCTCGATATCGCATCAAAACCTTAGGCAAACTCAGATTTGACATTTCAAAATCATAGGAAACTCCATCATAACTGAGCATAAGCGAAACGAGAGGCACCCAGAGGCTCCAACATACAATGTGGGCCGTAGGATCGACAGATCCAACGACTGTGGTAGTTCAGGGTGCACCCAGTTTAGAATAAGTAGCATAATAACAGGGGGTTCCAGGGGGATTTCATATGGATGTTAAAATGACAAATCTTAGAACCATAGGCCATATATTCCTAAGATAATTGAATGGGTTGTTATAAAAAAAAAAAAAAAAAAAAAAAAAAAAAAAACATAGACTCAAGATAGAAAATAGTTACATGAGCTCATAGAGAAATGTTGGTTAATGTAGACTTATCGATATGGAGTTTTTTGGTAGAGGTTCAAGACCCCAGATACATCTTCTAAACCGTATACAAAGCCAGATAGAGTCTCGATATCGCGATCAAAACCTTAGGCAAACTCTCAGATTTGACATTTCAAAATCATAGGAAACTCCATCATAATCGAAAGCATAAGCGAAACGAGAGGCACCCAGAGGCTCCAACATAAAATATGGGCCGTAGGATCGACAGATCCAACGACTGTGGTAGTTCAGGGTGCACCCAGTTTAGAATAAGTAGCATAATAACAGGGGGTTCCAGGGGGATTTCATATGGATGTTAAAATGACAAATCTTAGAACCATAGGCCATATATTCCTAAGATAATTGAATGGGTTGTTATAAAAAAAAAAAAAAAAAAAAAAAAAAAACATAGACTCAAGATAGAAAATAGTTACATGAGCTCATAGAGAAATGTTGGTTAATGTAGACTTATCAGGATATTGAGTTTTTTTGGTAGAGGTTCAAGACCCCAGATTACATCTTCTAAATCCAGATACAAAGCCGTTATAGAGTCTCGATATCGCATCAAAACCTTAGGCAAACTCAGATTTGACATTTCAAAATCATAGGAAACCCCATCATAACGAAAGCATAAGCGAAAAACGAACGAGAGGCAACACCAGGGCTCCAACATACAATGTGGGCCGTGGGATCGGCATCCAACGACCGTGGTAGTTCGATAATTGGTGCACCCGGGTTTAGAATAAGTAGCATAATAACAGGGGGTTCCAGGGGGATTTCATATGGATGTTAAAATGACAAATCTTAGAACCATAGGCCATATATTCCTAAGATAATTGAATGGGTTGTTATAAAAAAAAAAAAAAAAAAAAAAAAAAAAAAAAAAAAACATAGACTCAAGATAGAAAATAGTTACATGAGCTCATAGAGAAATGTTGGTTAATGTAGACTTATCAGGATATTGAGTTTTTTTGGTAGAGGTTCAAGACCCCGTATTACATCTTCTAAATCCGTATACAAAGCCAGATAGAGTCTCGATATCGCATCAAAACCTTAGGCAAAACTCTCAGTATTTGACATTTCAAAATCATAGGAAACCCCATCATAATCGAAAGCATAAGCGAAACGAGAGGCACCCGAGGCTCCAACATACAATGGGGCCGAGGGATCATTGCATCCAACGACCGTGGTAGTTCGTGGTGCACCCGGTTTAGAATAAGTAGCATAATAACAGGGGTTCCGGGGGATTTCATATGGATGTTAAAATGACAAATCTTAGAACCATAGGCCATATATTCCTAAGATAATTGAATGGGTTGTTATAAAAAAAAAAAAAAAAAAAAAAAACATAGACTCAAGATAGAAAATAGTTACATGAGCTCATAGAGAAATGTTGGTTAATGTAGACTTATCGATATATTGAGTTTTTTTTTTCAAAATAGAGGTTCAAGACCCAGATTACATCTTCTAAACCCGTATACAAAGTCGAAAAATAGAGTCTCGAAAAATCGATCAAAACCTTAGGCAAACTCAAACATTTCAAAATCATAGGAAACCCCATCATAATCGAAAGCATAAAGCGAAACGAGAGGCACCCGAAGGCTCCAACATAATATATGGGCCCCCAGGATCCCATATTACATACGATCCAACGACCGGTGGTAGTTCAGTGGTGCACCCATTAGAATAAGTAGCATAATAACAGGGGTTTCGGGGGGATTTCATATGGATGTTAAAATGACAAATCTTAGAACCATAGGCCATATATTCCTAAGATAATTGAATGGGTTGTTATAAAAAAAAAAAAAAAAAAAAAAAAAACATAGACTCAAGATAGAAAATAGTTACATGAGCTCATAGAGAAATGTTGGTTAATGTAGACTTATCGATATTGAGTTTTTTTGGTAGAGGTTCAAGACCCCGTCATTACATCTTCTAAACTCCATATACAAAGCCGATAGAGTCTCGATATCGCATCAAAACCTTAGGCAAACTCAGTATTTGACATTTCAAAATCATAGGAAACCCCATCATAATCGAAAGCATAAGCGAAACGAGAGGCACCCGTGAGGCTCCAACATAAAAATATGGGCCGTAGGGATCGACATGCATCCAACGACCGTGGTAGTTCAGGTGCACCCAGCTTTAGAATAAGTAGCTATAATAACAGGGGTTCCGTGGGGATTTCATATGGATGTTAAAATGACAAATCTTAGAACCATAGGCCATATATTCCTAAGATAATTGAATGGGTTGTTATAAAAAAAAAAAAAAAAAAAAAAAAAAAAAAAACATAGACTCAAGATAGAAAATAGTTACATGAGCTCATAGAGAAATGTTGGTTAATGTAGACTTATCGGGATATTGAGTTTTTTGGTAGAGGTTCAAGACCCCGATTACATCTTCTAAACTGCAGATACAAAGCCAAATATAGAGTCTCGATATCGCATCAAAACCTTAGGCAAACTCAGATTTGACATTTCAAAATCATAGGAAACTCCATCATAATCGAAAGCATAAGCGAAAAAAGAGGCACCTCAAGAGGCTCCAACATATTGGTATGGGCCGATGGGATCGATGATCCAACGATCGTGGTAGTTCGTGGTGCACCCAAAATCTTTAGAATAAGTAGCATAAATAACAGGGGTTCCGTGGGGGATTTCATATGGATGTTAAAATGACAAATCTTAGAACCATAGGCCATATATTCCTAAGATAATTGAATGGGTTGTTATAAAAAAAAAAAAAAAAAAAAAAAAAACATAGACTCAAGATAGAAAATAGTTACATGAGCTCATAGAGAAATGTTGGTTAATGTAGACTTATCGATATTGAGTTTTTTGGTAGAGGTTCAAGACCCCAGTATTACATCTTCTAAACCGTATACAAAGCCGATAGAGTCTCGATATCGCATCAAAACCTTAGGCAAACTCAGATTTGACATTTCAAAATCATAGGAAACCCCATCATAATCGAAATAAGCGAAAACGAGGCACCCAGAGGCTCCAACATACAATGTGGGCCGACATCAACGACCGTGGTAGTTCAGAGGTGCACCCAGCTTTAGAATAAGTAGCATAATAACAGGGGTTCCGGTGGGGATTTCATATGGATGTTAAAATGACAAATCTTAGAACCATAGGCCATATATTCCTAAGATAATTGAATGGGTTGTTATAAAAAAAAAAAAAAAAAAAAAAAAAAAAAAACATAGACTCAAGATAGAAAATAGTTACATGAGCTCATAGAGAAATGTTGGTTAATGTAGACTTATCGATATTGAGTTTTTTTTGGTAGAGGTTCAAGACCCCGTGATTACATCTTCTAAACCGTATACAAAGCCAGATAGAGTCTCGATATCGCATCAAAACCTTAGGCAAACTCGTATTTGACATTTCAAAATCATAGGAAACCCATCATAATAAAATAATAAGCGAAACGAGAGGCACCCGAGGCTCCAACATACAATATGGGCCGAGGGATCTATGATCCAACGACCGTGGTAGTTCGTGGTGCACCCAGCTTTAGAATAAGTAGCATAATAACAGGGGGTTCCAGGGGGATTTCATATGGATGTTAAAATGACAAATCTTAGAACCATAGGCCATATATTCCTAAGATAATTGAATGGGTTGTTATAAAAAAAAAAAAAAAAAAAAAAAAAAAAAAAACATAGACTCAAGATAGAAAATAGTTACATGAGCTCATAGAGAAATGTTGGTTAATGTAGACTTATCGATATTGAGTTTTTTTGGTAGAGGTTCAAGACCCCAGATTACATCTTCTAAATCCGTATACAAAGCCGTATAGAGTCTCGATATCGATCAAAACCTTAGGCAAACTCGTATTTTGACATTTCAAAATCATAGGAAACCCCATCATAACCGAAATTGATAAGTTGTTAAAAAAAAAAAAAAGGCAAAAAAACATAGGCTCCAACATTACATGATGTGGGCCGTGTTGGATCGAATGATATCCAACGATTTAGAATAAGTAGCATAATAACAGGGGGTTCCGTGGGGATTTCATATGGATGTTAAAATGACAAATCTTAGAACCATAGGCCATATATTCCTAAGATAATTGAAAAAAAAATTGTTGTTAAAAAAAAAAAAAAAAAACATAGACTCAAGATAGAAAATAGTTACATGAGCTCATAGAGAAATGTTGGTTAATGTAGACTTATCGATATTGAGTTTTTTTGGTAGAGGTTCAAGACCCCAGATACATCTTCTAAACTGTGATACAAAGCCGTATAGAGTCTCGATATCGCGATCAAAACCTTAGGCAAACTCAGATTTGACATTTCAAAATCATAGGAAACCCCATCATAATCGAGCATAAGCGAAACGAGAGGCACCCGAGGCTCCAACATACAATATGGGCCGTAGGAGGATCGATGATCCAACGATTTTTGGTAGTTCAGGCACCACCCAGCTTAGAAATAAGTAGCATAATAACATTCCGTGGGGATTTCATATGGATGTTAAAATGACAAATCTTAGAACCATAGGCCATATATTCCTAAGATAATTGAATGGGTTGTTATAAAAAAAAAAAAAAAAAAAAAAAAAAAAAAACATAGACTCAAGATAGAAAATAGTTACATGAGCTCATAGAGAAATGTTGGTTAATGTAGACTTATCGATATTGAGTTTTTTGTAGAGGTTCAAGACCCCGTGATACATCTTCTAAACCTGTATACAAAGCCGTATAGAGTCTCGATATCGCATCAAAACCTTAGGCAAACTCAGATTTGACATTTCAAAATCATAGGAAACCCCATCATAACCGAGCATAAGTTCCTATGCACCCAGTTTAGAATAAGTAGCATAATAACAGGGGGTTCCAGGGGGATTTCATATGGATGTTAAAATGACAAATCTTAGAACCATAGGCCATATATTCCTAAGATAATTGAATGGGTTGTTATAAAAAAAAAAAAAAAAAAAAAAAAAAAAAAAAACATAGACTCAAGATAGAAAATAGTTACATGAGCTCATAGAGAAATGTTGGTTAATGTAGACTTATCGATATTGAGTTTTTTGGTAGAGGTTCAAGACCCCAGATTACATCTTCTAAATCCGTATACAAAGTCAGATAGAGAGTCTCGATATCGATCAAAAACCTTAGGCAAACTCAGATTTGACATTTCAAAATCATAGGAAACCCCATCATAATCGAAAGCATAAAAAAAAACGAGAGGGCACCCGTGAGGCTCCAACATAAATGGGGCCGTAGGATCGACAGATCCAACGACTGTGGTAGTTCAGGGTGCACCCAGTTTAGAATAAGTAGCATAATAACAAATAATGGGTTCCGTGGGGATTTCATATGGATGTTAAAATGACAAATCTTAGAACCATAGGCCATATATTCCTAAGATAATTGAATGGGTTGTTATAAAAAAAAAAAAAAAAAAAAAAAAAAAAAAAAAAAAACATAGACTCAAGATAGAAAATAGTTACATGAGCTCATAGAGAAATGTTGGTTAATGTAGACTTATCGATATTGAGTTTTTTTTGGTAGAGGTTCAAGACCCCAGATTACATCTTCTAAACCGTGATACAAAGTCAAAGATAGAGTCTCGATATCGCATCAAAACCTTAGGCAAACTCAGATTTGACATTTCAAAATCATAGGAAACCCCATCATAATCGAAAGCATAAGCGAAACGAGAGGCACCCGTGAGGCTCCAACATACAATATGGGCCGTGGGATCGATGATCCAACGACCGGTGGTAGTTCAGTGGTGCACCCAGCTTTAGAATAAGTAGCATAATAACAAATAACAGGGTTCCGTGGGGATTTCATATGGATGTTAAAATGACAAATCTTAGAACCATAGGCCATATATTCCTAAGATAATTGAATGGGTTGTTATAAAAAAAAAAAAAAAAAAAAAAAAAAAAAAACATAGACTCAAGATAGAAAATAGTTACATGAGCTCATAGAGAAATGTTGGTTAATGTAGACTTATCGATATTGAGTTTTTTGGTAGAGGTTCAAGACCCCAGATTACATCTTCTAAACCGTATACAAAGCCAGATAGAGTCTCGATATCGATCAAAACCTTAGGCAAACTCAGATTTGACATTTCAAAATCATAGGAAACCCCATCATAATCGAAAGCATAAGCGAAACGAGAGGCACCCCCGAGGCTCCAACATAATAATGTGGGCCGTAGGATCGGCGATCCAACGATCGTGGTGTAGTTCGTGGTGCACCCGTTTAGAATAAGTAGCATAATAACAGGGGGTTCCAGGGGGATTTCATATGGATGTTAAAATGACAAATCTTAGAACCATAGGCCATATATTCCTAAGATAATTGAATGGGTTGTTATAAAAAAAAAAAAAAAAAAAAAAAAAAAAACATAGACTCAAGATAGAAAATAGTTACATGAGCTCATAGAGAAATGTTGGTTAATGTAGACTTATCAGGATATTGAGTTTTTTTTGGTAGAGGTTCAAGACCCCGTGATACATCTTCTAAACTGTGATACAAAGCCAGATAGAGTCTCGATATCGCATCAAAACCTTAGGCAAACTCAGATTTGACATTTCAAAATCATAGGAAACCCCATCATAACTGACAGCATAAGCGAAACGAGAGGCACCCCAGAGGCTCCAACATACAATATGGGCCGTAGGATCGACAGATCCAACGACTGTGGTAGTTCAGGGTGCACCCAGATTAGAATAAGTAGCATAATAACAGGGGTTCCAGGGGGATATCATATGGATGTTAAAATGACAAATCATAGAACCATAGGCCATATATTCCTAAGATAATTGAATGGGTTGTTATAAAAAAAAAAAAAAAAAAAAAAAAAAACATAGACTCAAGATAGAAAATAGTTACATGAGCTCATAGAGAAATGTTGGTTAATGTAGACTTATCAGGATATTGAGTTTTTTTTTGGTAGAGGTTCAAGACCCTCAGATACATCTTCTAAACCGTATACAAAGCCAGATAGAGTCTCGATATCGCATCAAAACCTTAGGCAAACTCGTATTTGACATTTCAAAATCATAGGAAACCCCATCATAACTGAGCATAAAAGCGAAAACGAGAGGCACCCCGAGGCTCCAACATAAATATGGGTCGTAGGATCGATGTGCATCCAACGACCGTGGTAGTTCGTGGTGCACCCATTTAGAATAAGTAGCATAATAACATTCCGTGGGGATTTCATATGGATGTTAAAATGACAAATCTTAGAACCATAGGCCATATATTCCTAAGATAATTGAATGGGTTGTTATAAAAAAAAAAAAAAAAAAAAAAAAAAACTCATAGACTCAAGATAGAAAATAGTTACATGAGCTCATAGAGAAATGTTGGTTAATGTAGACTTATCGGGATATTGAGTTTTTTGGTAGAGGTTCAAGACCCGTTACATCTTCTAAACTCCATATAAAAGCCATGATAGAGTCTCGATATCGCATCAAAACCTTAGGCAAACTCAGATTTGACATTTCAAAATCATAGGAAACCCCATCATAACCAAAGCATAAAGCGAAAAACGAGAGGCACCCTTAGAGGCTCCAACATAATAATATGGGCCGATAGGATCCAAACGATCAACGGGTAGTTCATGCACCCTTGGAGGTTTAGAATAAGTAGCATAATAACAGGGGTTCCGTGGGGATTTCATATGGATGTTAAAATGACAAATCTTAAATGACAAATCTTAGAACCATAGGCCATATATTCCTAAGATAATTGAATGGGTTGTTATAAAAAAAAAAAAAAAAAAAAAAAAAAACATAGACTCAAGATAGAAAATAGTTACATGAGCTCATAGAGAAATGTTGGTTAATGTAGACTTATCGGGATATTGAGTTTTTTTTTGTAGAGGTTCAAGACCCCAGATTACATCTTCTAAATCCGTATACAAAGCCGTATAGAGTCTCGATATCGCATCAAAACCTTAGGCAAACTCAGATTTGACATTTCAAAATCATAGGAAACCCCATCATAACCTCCGAAAGCAAGCGAAAACGAGAGGCACCCGAGGCTCCAACATACAATATGGGCCGTAGGATCGGCAATGATCCAACGACCGTAGTAGTTCGTGGTGCACCCAAATTTAGAATAAGTAGCATAATAACAGGGGGTTCCAGGGGGATTTCATATGGATGTTAAAATGACAAATCTTAGAACCATAGGCCATATATTCCTAAGATAATTGAATGGGTTGTTATAAAAAAAAAAAAAAAAAAAAAAAAAAAAACATAGACTCAAGATAGAAAATAGTTACATGAGCTCATAGAGAAATGTTGGTTAATGTAGACTTATCGTGATATTGAGTTTTTTTTGGTAGAGGTTCAAGACCCCGTATTACATCTTCTAAATCCGTATACAAAGCCAGATAGAGTCTCGATATCGCATCAAAACCTTAGGCAAACTCAGATTTGACATTTCAAAATCATAGGAAACCCCATCATAACCGAAAATAATAGGCTCCAAAGATAATTGAATGGGTTGTTATAAAAAAAAAATCCAACGACCTCAAGATGGTAGTTAGGCACCCAAATGTTGGTTAGAATAAGTAGCATAATAACAAAATTCCGGGGGATTTCATATGGATGTTAAAAAATTACAAATCTTATAACCATAGGCCATATATTCCAAATATAATTTAATGGGTTGTTATAAAAAAAAAAAAAAAAGAAAAAAAAAAACATAGACTCAAGATAGAAAATAGTTACATGAGCTCATAGAGAAATGTTGGTTAATGTAGACTTATCGATATATTGAGTTTTTTGTAGAGGTTCAAGACCCCATCAGATTACATCTTCTAAATTTACAAAGCAAAGTCAAAGATATGGATGTTAAAATTAGACATGGATGTTAAATGATCAAGAACCATAGGCCATATATTCCTAACCCCATAATTGAATGGGTTGTTAATAAAAATGGATGTTAAAAAATAGGCCATATATTCCTAAAAATAATTGAATGGGTTGTTATAAAAAAAAAAAAAAAAAAAAAAAAAAAATAGACTCAAGATAGAAAATAGTTACATGAGCTCATAGAGAAATGTTGGTTAATGTAGACTTATATCGATATTGAGTTTTTTGGTAGAGGTTCAAGACCCCAGATATTACATCTTCTAAATCCAGATACAAAGCCGTATAGAGTCTCGATATCGCATCAAAACCTTAGGCAAACTCAGTATTTGACATTTCAAAATCATAGGAAACCCCATCATAATCGAAAGCATAAGCGAAAACGAGAGGCACCCCGAGGCTCCAACATACAATATGGGCCGTAGGATCGGCCATGATCCAACGACCGGTGGTAGTTCGTGGTGCACCCGTTTAGAATAAGTAGCATAATAACAAAAATAGGGGTTCGTGGGGATTTTCATATGGATGTTAAAATGACAAATCTTAGAACCATAGGCCATATATTCCTAAGATAATTGAATGGGTTGTTATAAAAAAAAAAAAAAAAAAAAAAAAAAACATAGACTCAAGATAGAAAATAGTTACATGAGCTCATAGAGAAATGTTGGTTAATGTAGACTTATCGATATATTGAGTTTTTTGGTAGAGGTTCAAGACCCGTGATTACATCTTCTAAATCCAGATACAAAGCCAGATAGAGTCTCGATATCGATCAAAACCTTAGGCAAACTCAGATTTTGACATTTCAAAATCATAGGAAACCCCATCATAATCGAAAGCATAAAAACGAGAGGCACCTCCAACATACAATATGGGCGTAGGATCGACATCGATAATCGGGTAGATCCAACGATCGTGGTTCGGGTGCACCCGCTTTAGAATAAGTAGCATAATAACATTCGTGGGGGATTTCATATGGATGTTAAAATGACAAATCTTAGAACCATAGGCCATATATTCCTAAGATAATTGAATGGGTTGTTATAAAAAAAAAAAAAAAAAAAAAAAAACATAGACTCAAGATAGAAAATAGTTACATGAGCTCATAGAGAAATGTTGGTTAATGTAGACTTATCGATATTGAGTTTTTTTTTGTAGAGGTTCAAGACCATAGATTACATCTTCTAAACCAAGATACAAAGCCGTGAATAGAGTCTCGATATCGCATCAAAACCTTAGGCAAACTCAGATTTGACATTTCAAAATCATAGGAAACCCCATCATAACTGAAAGCATAAGCGAAAACGAGGGCACCCCAGAGGCTCCAACATACAATATGGGCCGTAGGATCGGCTGCATCCAACGACCGTGGTAGTTCAGTGGTGCACCCGCTTTAGAATAAATAAGCATAATAACAGGGGGTTCCAGGGGGATTTCATATGGATGTTAAAATGACAAATCTTAGAACCATAGGCCATATATTCCTAAGATAATTGAATGGGTTGTTATAAAAAAAAAAAAAAAAAAAAAAAAAAAAAAAAAAAAACATAGACTCAAGATAGAAAATAGTTACATGAGCTCATAGAGAAATGTTGGTTAATGTAGACTTATCGATATTGAGTTTTTGGTAGAGGTTCAAGACCCCATGAGACACATCTTCTAAATCCAATACAAAGCCAGATAGAGTCTCGATATCGCATCAAAACCTTAGGCAAACTTCGTATTTGACATTTCAAAATCATAGGAAACCCCATCATAATCGAAAGCATAAATCCAACGCGAAACGAGAGGCACCCCGAGGCTCCAACATACAATATGGGCCGTGGGATCGGCCAGATCCAACGACCAGGGTTCGTGCACCCGCTTAGAATAAGTAGCATAATAACAGGGGGTTCCAGGGGGATTTCATATGGATGTTAAAATGACAAATCTTAGAACCATAGGCCATATATTCCTAAGATAATTGAATGGGTTGTTATAAAAAAAAAAAAAAAAAAAAAAAAAACATAGACTCAAGATAGAAAATAGTTACATGAGCTCATAGAGAAATGTTGGTTAATGTAGACTTATCGAGGATATTGAGTTTTTTGGTAGAGGTTCAAGACCCCGTATTACATCTTCTAAACTGTATACAAAGTCAGATAGAGTCTCGATGCTCGATCAAAACTTAGGCAAACTTCACGGCAAAATCATAGGAAACTCCATCATAAAACCGAGAGCGAGAGAACCATAGGCCACATGTATATGGGCCTAAGGGTTGTTATAAAAACGGCGAAGTTCTGCAAAGGTTCCCACCAAAAACTCCATATCCTGATAAGTCTACATTAACCAACATTTCTCTATGAGCTCATGTAACTATTTTCTATCTTGAGTCTATGTTTTTTTTATAACAACCCATTCAATTATCTTAGGAATATATGGCCTATGGTTCTAAGATTTGTCATTTTAACATCCATATGAAATCCCCCCGAACCCCAAGATAAGGCTATTATGCTACTTATTCTAAACCGGGTGCACCCCCCATGAACTACTACGATTTGGATCCGCCATCCCACGGTTATGTTGAGCCTCAACCTGTGGGTGCCTCTCGTTTTCGCTTATGCTTTCGTTATGATGGGGTTTCCTATGATTTTGAAATGTCAAATACGAGTTTGCCTAAGGTTTTGATCGCGATATCGAGACTCTATAATGGCTTTGTATAAAAATTTAGAAGATGTAATCTAGGTCTTGAACCTCTACCAAAAAAACTCAATATCCTGATAAGTCTACATTAACCAACATTTCTCTATGAGCTCATGTAACTATTTTCTATCTTGATCTTGTTTTTTTTTTTTTTTTTTTTTTTTTTATAACAACCCATTCAATTATCTTAGGAATATATGGCCTATGGTTCTAAGATTTGTCATTTTAACATCCATATGAAATCCCCCTATGAACCCCCTGTAATTATGCTACTTATTCTAAACTTTTTGCACCACCGAACTTTTTATAACAACCCATTCAATGGATCTTGGGCGATCCTACGGTTCCATATTTGTCATGTTGGAGCCTCCATATGCCTCTCGCTTCGCTTATGCTTGTTATTATGATGGGGTTTCCTATGATTTTGAAATGTCAAATCTGAGTTTGCCTAAGGTTTTGATCGCGATATCGAGACTCTATAATAACTTTGTATAATGGTTTAGAAGATGTAATCTGGGGTCTTGAACCTCTACCAAAAAACTCAATATCCCCGATAAGTCTACATTAACCAACATTTCTCTATGAGCTCATGTAACTATTTTCTATCTTGAGTCTATGTTTTTTTTTTTTTTTTTTTTTTTTTTTTATAACAACCCATTAAATTATATTAGGAATATATGGCCTATGGTTATAAGATTTGTAATTTTAACATCCATATGAAATCCCCCGAAACCCCCTATTATGCTACTTATTCTAAACCGGGTGCACCACGAACTACCGTTGGATCCGGTCGTTGGATCCTACCGGTTATGTTGGAGCCTCAGGGGTGCCTCTCGTTTCGCTTATGCTCAGTTATGATGGGGTTTCCTATGATTTTGAAATGTCAAATACGAGTTTGCCTAAGGTTTTGATGCGATATCGAGACTCTATACGGCTTTGTATACGGATTTAGAAGATGTAATACGGGGTCTTGAACCTCTACAAAAAAAACTCAATATCCTGATAAGTCTACATTAACCAACATTTCTCTATGAGCTCATGTAACTATTTTCTATCTTGAGTCTATGTTTTTTTTTTTTTTTTTTTTTTTTTTTCTAAGATTTGTCATAACAACCCATTCAATTATCTTAGGAATATATGGCCTATGGTTCTAAGATTTGTCATTTTAACATCCATATTTTAACATCCATATGAAATCCCCCCGGAACCCCCTAGTTATTATGCTACTTATTCTAAACCTGGGTGCACCTCTACCAAAAACTACCACGGTCTACATGGATTTCTCGGCGATCCTACATAATAACATATTGTATGTTGGAGCCTATTTTTTTTTTTTTTTTTTTATGCCATTCAATTATGAATGGGGTTTAAGATATGATTTTGAAATGTCAAATACGAAAATGCTAACATGCCTAAGGTTTTGAAATGTCAGCCTCGGATATAAGGTTTTTTAAGGTTTTGATTACATCTTCCTCTATACGAGACTTTGTTTGTATTTTAGAAGATGTAATAATGGGGTCTTGAACCTCTACCAAAAAACTCAATATCCCTGATAAGTCTACATTAACCAACATTTCTCTATGAGCTCATGTAACTATTTTCTATCTTGAGTCTTGTTTTTTTTTTTTTTTTTTTTTTTTTTTTTTATAACAACCCATTCAATTATCTTAGGAATATATGGCCTATGGTTCTAAGATTTGTCATTTTAACATCCATATGAAATCCCCCGGAACCCCCCTATTTATTATACTTATTATTCTAAACCGGGTGCACCCTTACCACATCCCTATGATCGTTGGATCTTGAGCCGATCCTACGGCCCATATTGTATGTTGGAGCCTCTGGTGGTGCCTCGTTTAGAATATGCTCGATTATGATGGGGTTTCCTATGATTTTGAAATGTCAAATAATGAGTTTGCCTAAGGTTTTGATGATGCGATATCGAGACTCTATCACGGCTTTGTATAATCCTTTAGAAGATGTAATACTGGGTCTTGAACCTCTACCAAAAAAACTCAATATCCTGATAAGTCTACATTAACCAACATTTCTCTATGAGCTCATGTAACTATTTTCTATCTTGAGTCTATGTTTTTTTTTTTTTTTTTTTTTTTTTTTTTTATAACAACCCATTCAATTATCTTAGGAATATATGGCCTATGGTTCTAAGATTTGTCATTTTAACATCCATATGAAAATCCCCGAAACCCCCCCATTTATTATGCTACTTATTCTAAACCGGGTTCTTGCACCCTCGAACTACCACGATTTTTGGATCCATTCAATCCTACGGCCCATATTGTATGTTGGAGCCTCGGTGCCTCTCTCGTTTAAACATATTATGCTTCGCTTATGATGGGGTTTCCTATGATTTTGAAATGTCAAATACGAAGTTTGCCTAAGGTTTTGATGCGATATCGAGACTCTATACGGCTTTGTATACGGTTTAGAAGATGTAATCTGGGGTCTTGAACCTCTACCAAAAACTCAATATCCCGATAAGTCTACATTAACCAACATTTCTCTATGAGCTCATGTAACTATTTTCTATCTTGAGTCTATGTTTTTTTTTTTTTTTTTTTTTTTTTTTTTATAACAACCCATTCAATTATCTTAGGAATATATGGCCTATGGTTCTAAGATTTGTCATTTTAACATCCATATGAAATCCCCCGGAACCCCTGTTATTATGCTACTTATTCTAAACCTGGTGCACCATGAACTACCACGGTTTTGGATCGTTGGATCCGCCGATCCTCACGCCCATATTGTATGTTGGAGCCTCTTCTAAGGTGCCTCTCGTTCGCTTTTGTATGCTCGCTTATGATGGGGTTTCCTATGATTTTGAAATGTCAAATACGAAGTTTGCCTAAGGTTTTGATGCGATATCGAGACTCTATAACTTTGTATACGGATTTAGAAGATGTAATACGGGTCTTGAACCTCTACCAAAAAAAACTCAATATCCCGATAAGTCTACATTAACCAACATTTCTCTATGAGCTCATGTAACTATTTTCTATCTTGAGTCTATGTTTTTTTTTTTTTTTTTTTTTTTTTTTTATAACAACCCATTCAATTATCTTAGGAATATATGGCCTATGGTTCTAAGATTTGTCATTTTAACATCCATATGAAATCCCCCGGAACCCCCATTATTATGCTACTTATTCTAAACTGGGTGCACCACGAACTACCACGTCGTTGGATCTGTCGATCCTACCCCCATATTGTATGTTGGAGCCTGGGTGCCTCTCGTTTCGCTTTATGCTCGGAATATGATGGGGTTTCCTATGATTTTGAAATGTCAAATACGAGTTTGCCTAAGGTTTTGATCGCGATATCGAGACTCTATAATGGGCTTTGTATAATGGATTTAGAAGATGTAATACGGGGTCTTGAACCTCTACCAAAAACTCAATATCCCCGATAAGTCTACATTAACCAACATTTCTCTATGAGCTCATGTAACTATTTTCTATCTTGAGTCTATGTTTTTTTTTTTTTTTTTTTTTTTTTTAACAACCCATTCAATTATCTTAGGAATATATGGCCTATGGTTCTAAGATTTGTCATTTTAACATCCATATGAAATCCCCTGAACCCCCATTTATTATGCTACTTATTCTAAAACCTGGGTGCACCCCGAACTACCACGGTCGTTGGATCTTTATAACGATCCTACGGCCCATATTGTATGTTGGAGCCTCTAAAAAAAAATGCCTCTCGTTTCGCTTATGCTCGATTATGATGGGGTTTCCTATGATTTTGAAATGTCAAATCTGAGTTTGCCTAAGGTTTTGATCGATATCGAGACTCTATATACGGCTTTGTATATACGGTTTTAGAAGATGTAATACGGGGTCTCGAACCTCTACCAAAAAAACTCAATATCCTGATAAGTCTACATTAACCAACATTTCTCTATGAGCTCATGTAACTATTTTCTATCTTGAGTCTATGTTTTTTTTTTTTTTTTTTTTTTTTTTTTATAACAACCCATTCAATTATCTTAGGAATATATGGCCTATGGTTCTAAGATTTGTCATTTTAACATCCATATGAAATCCCCGAAACCCCGTTATTATGCTACTTATTCTAAACCTGCACCACGAACTACCACGATCTGGCCGATCCCACGCCCATATTGTATGTTGGAGCCTCGGGGTGCCTCTCGTTTTATGCTTATGCTCGGTTATGATGGGGTTTCCTATGATTTTGAAATGTCAAATCTGAGTTTGCCTAAGGTTTTGATCGTATCGAGACTCTATACGGCTTTGTATCACGGATTTAGAAGATGTAATACTGGGTCTTGAACCTCTACCAAAAAAACTCAATATCCTGATAAGTCTACATTAACCAACATTTCTCTATGAGCTCATGTAACTATTTTCTATCTTGAGTCTATGTTTTTTTTTTTTTTTTTTTTTTTTTTTTTTTATAACAACCCATTCAATTATCTTAGGAATATATGGCCTATGGTTCTAAGATTTGTCATTTTAACATCCATATGAAATCCCCCCCATATTGTAACCCCCTCATGTTTTTTCTTATGCTACTTATTCTAAAAATGTCAAAATTTTTTTTTTTTTTTTTCTTGATCCTACGGCCCATATTGTATGTTGAGTTCATGTAACTATTTTTCTATCTTGAGTCTATGTTTTTTTTTTTTTTTTTTATAACAACCCAATTATCTTAGGAATATATGCCTATGGTTCTAAGATTTGTCGCTCCATATATGCTGTATGCGCCTATGATGGGGTTTCCTATGATTTTGAAATGTCAAATAATGAAGTTTGCCTAAGGTTTTGATGCGATGTCGAGACTCTATACTTTTTTTGTATAACGGATTTAGAAGATGTAATCTGGGTCTTGAACCTCTACCAAAAAACTCAATATCCCGATAAGTCTACATTAACCAACATTTCTCTATGAGCTCATGTAACTATTTTCTATCTTGAGTCTATGTTTTTTTTTTTTTTTTTTTTTTTTTATAACAACCCATTCAATTATCTTAGGAATATATGGCCTATGGTTCTAAGATTTGTCATTTTAACATCCATATGAAATCCCCCTGGAACCCCCTGTTATTATGCTACTTATTCTAAACTTGGTGCAAATACAGTTTGCCTCGAACTACCACGGTCGTTGGATCCCTCATCCCCTCGGCCCATATTGTATGTTGGAGCCTCTATTTTCAGGTGCCTCTCGCTTTAAACATGCTTTATGCGATTATGATGGGGTTTCCTATGATTTTGAAATGTCAAATCTGAGTTTGCCTAAGGTTTTGATGCGATATCGAGACTCTATACGGCTTTGTATACAGTTTAGAAGATGTAATACGGGTCTTGAACCTCTACCAAAAAAAAAACTCAATATCCCGATAAGTCTACATTAACCAACATTTCTCTATGAGCTCATGTAACTATTTTCTATCTTGAGTCTATGTTTTTTTTTTTTTTTTTTTTTTTTTTTTATAACAACCCATTCAATTATCTTAGGAATATATGGCCTATGGTTCTAAGATTTGTCATTTTAACATCCATATGAAATCCCCCTGGAACCCCCTGTTATTATGCTACTTATTCTAAACTGGGTGCACCCTGAACTACCACAGTCGTTGGATCTGTCGATCCTACGGCCCATATTGTATGTTGGAGCCTGGGGGTTTCTCGCTTTCTTTTATTCGATTATGATGGGGTTTCCTATGATTTTGAAATGTCAAATACGAGTTTGCCTAAGGTTTTGATGCGATATCGATCTCTATCTGACTTTGTATACGGATTTAGAAGATGTATACTGAGGGTCTTGAACCTCTACCAAAAAACTCAATATCCCGATAAGTCTACATTAACCAACATTTCTCTATGAGCTCATGTAACTATTTTCTATCTTGAGTCTATGTTTTTTTTTTTTTTTTTTTTTTTTTTTTATAACAACCCATTCAATTATCTTAGGAATATATGGCCTATGGTTCTAAGATTTGTCATTTTAACATCCATATGAAATCCCCACCCGAACCCCACTGTTATTATGCTACTTATTCTAAAATTTGGAGCCTGGGTGCACCTGAACTACCACGGTCGTTGGATCCAAATACGATCCTACGGTTTAGATATTGTATCTTGAGCCTCAATATCTGATAAGTGCCTCTCGTTTCATGTAACTTATGCTATCTTGAGTCTATGTTTTTTTCTTTTTTTTTTTTTATAACAATGATGGGGTTTCCTATGATTTTGAAATGTCAAATACGAGTTTGCCTAAGGTTTTGATGATCCTCGCTTGTTATCGAGACTCTCTACGGCGCTTTGTATATGATGGGGTTTAGAAGATGTAAATCTGGGGGTCTTGAACCTCTACCAAAAAACTCAATATCCCCTCTATAATATCACGATCTCTACATTAACCAACATTTCTCTATGAGCTCATGTAACTATTTTCTATCTTGAGTCTATGTTTTTTTTTTTTTTTTTTTTTTATAACAACCCATTCAATTATTTTTTTTTTTTTGTCATTTTAAACCATATGAAATCCCATTCAATTATTATGAATATATATTCTATGGTTCTACTATTTGTCGTTGGATCTGTAATCCCTCGGCCCATATTGTTGGACCCTCGGGTGCCTCTATGCTTTCGCTTATGATGGGGTTTCCTATGATTTTGGGGTTTCCTATGATTTTGAAATGTCAAATACGAGTTTGCCTAAGGTTTTGATGCGATGTCGAGACTCTATAACGGCTTTGTATACGGTTTAGAAGATGTAATACGGGTCTTGAACCTCTACCAAAAAACTCAATATCCCGATAAGTCTACATTAACCAACATTTCTCTATGAGCTCATGTAACTATTTTCTATCTTGAGTCTATGTTTTTTTTTTTTTTTTTTTTTTTTTTTTTATAACAACCCATTCAATTATCTTAGGAATATATGGCCTATGGTTCTAAGATTTGTCATTTTAACATCCATATGAAATCCCCACAGAACCCCCATTTATTATGCTACTTATTCTAAACCGGGTGCACCACGAACTACCACGGTCGTTGGATCTGCACATCCTCACGGCCCATATTGTATGTTGGAGCCTGCAAAAAAACGGGTGCCTCTCGTTTTAACTTTTATGCTCGCTTATTATGATGGGGTTTCCTATGATTTTGAAATGTCAAATACGAGTTTGCCTAAGGTTTTGATGCGATATCGAGACTCTATATACGACTTTGTATAATGGATTTAGAAGATGTAATCACGGGGTCTTGAACCTCTACCAAAAAACTCAATATCCCGATAAGTCTACATTAACCAACATTTCTCTATGAGCTCATGTAACTATTTTCTATCTTGAGTCTATGTTTTTTTTTTTTTTTTTTTTTTTTTTTTATAACAACCCATTCAATTATCTTAGGAATATATGGCCTATGGTTCTAAGATTTGTCATTTTAACATCCATATGAAATCCCCCTCATGAACCCCCCCCTCTTTATGCTACTTATTCTAAAGCTTTTTGCACCCCGAATATGATGGGGTTTCCTATGATTTTGAAATGTCAAATTTATGCTTTATGTTTTATGCCTTCTATGATTTTGAAATGTCAAATACGAGTTTGCCTAAAAGGTTTTGATCGATACTCTAGACTCTATCTTTTTGTATACGGATTTAGAAGATGTAATCTGGGGTCTTGAACCTCTACCAAAAAAAACTCAATATCCCCGATAAGTCTACATTAACCAACATTTCTCTATGAGCTCATGTAACTATTTTCTATCTTGAGTCTATGTTTTTTTTTTTTTTTTTTTTTTTTTTTTTTTTTATAACAACCCATTCAATTATCTTAGGAATATATGGCCTATGGTTCTAAGATTTGTCATTTTAACATCCATATGAAATCCCCACGGAACCCCCGTTATTATGCTACTTATTCTAAACCTCACCCCCGAACTACCACGGTCGTTGGATCTGCACGATCCTACGCCCATATTGTATGTTGGAGCCTCGGGTGCCTCTCGTTTAAACATTTATGCTCGCTTATGATGGGGTTTCCTATGATTTTGAAATGTCAAATCACGAGTTTGCCTAAGGTTTTGATGCGATATCGAGACTCTATACCGCTTTGTATACGGATTTAGAAGATGTAATACTGGGTCTTGAACCTCTACCAAAAAAAAAACTCAATATCCCGATAAGTCTACATTAACCAACATTTCTCTATGAGCTCATGTAACTATTTTCTATCTTGAGTCTATGTTTTTTTTTTTTTTTTTTTTTTTTTTTTTAACAACCCATTCAATTATCTTAGGAATATATGGCCTATGGTTCTAAGATTTGTCATTTTAACATCCATATGAAATCCCCACGAACCCCCCAATATTATGCTACTTATTCTATCTTGACCGGGTGCACCCCTCGAACTATGGATGGGGTTTCCCATATGATTTTGAAATGTCAAATTTTTCCTATGAGTCAAATTTTGCCTAAGGTTTTGATGATCGCGATGACGAGACTCTATAAAAAACTTTGTATAAGTCTACATTTAGAAGATGTAATACGAGGTCTTGAACCTCTACCAAAAAAAATAACAACCCATTCAATTATCTCAATATCCCGATAAGTCTACATTAACCAACATTTCTCTGAGCTCATGTAACTATTTTTTTCTATCTTGAGTCTATGTTTTTTTTTTTTTTTTTTTTTTTTTTTTATAACAACCCATTCAATTATCTTAGGAATATATGGCCTATGGTTCTAAGATTTGTCATTTTAACATCCATATGAAATCCCCCTGGAACCCCCTGTTATTATGCTACTTATTCTAAACCGGGTGCACCACTTTTTTTAACTACCACATAAGTTGGATCTGTCGATCCCACGGCCCATATTGTATGTTGGAGCCTCGGGGTGCCTCTCGTTTAAAATATGCTCGCTTATGATGGGGTTTCCTATGATTTTGAAATGTCAAATACGAGTTTGCCTAAGGTTTTGATGCGATATCGAGACTCTATATCTGGCTTTGTATACGGATTTAGAAGATGTAATACGGGGTCTTGAACCTCTACCAAAAAACTCAATATCCCGATAAGTCTACATTAACCAACATTTCTCTATGAGCTCATGTAACTATTTTCTATCTTGAGTCTATGTTTTTTTTTTTTTTTTTTTTTTTTTTATAACAACCCATTCAATTATCTTAGGAATATATGGCCTATGGTTCTAAGATTTGTCATTTTAACATCCATATGAAATCCCCCACGAACCCCCTTATTATGCTACTTATTCTAAACCGGGTTTCCTATGATTTTGAAATGTCAAATCTGGGAGTTTGCCCATATTGTTTTGATCCCTCCTATCGAGACTCTATTTGAAATGATTTTTTTTTTTCTTTGCTTTTTAAATGTAATATCCCTATGATTTTCTTGATTTTGTATTTTATGCTATCTTGACTCTATTTAGAAGATGTAAGATGTAATATATGGTCTTGAACCTCTACCAAAAAAACTCAATATCCTGATAAGTCTACATTAACCAACATTTCTCTATGAGCTCATGTAACTATTTTCTATCTTGAGTCTATGTTTTTTTTTTTTTTTTTTTTTTTTTTTTTTAACAACCCATTCAATTATCTTAGGAATATATGGCCTATGGTTCTAAGATTTGTCATTTTAACATCCATATGAAATCCCCTGGAACCCCCATTTATTATGCTACTTATTCTAAACCTGGGTGCACCACGAACTACCACGATCGTTGGATCCCACGATCCTACGGCCCATATTGTATGTTGGAGCCTCTATTTCTCACGGTGCCTCTCGTTTCGCTTATGCTTTCGATTATGATGGGGTTTCCTATGATTTTGAAATGTCAAATCTGAGTTTGCCTAAGGTTTTTTGATGCGTCTCGAGACTCTATAACACGCTTTGTATACGGTTTAGAAGATGTAATCTGGGGTCTTGAACCTCTACCAAAAAACTCAATATCCCGATAAGTCTACATTAACCAACATTTCTCTATGAGCTCATGTAACTATTTTCTATCTTGAGTCTATGTTTTTTTTTTTTTTTTTTTTTTTTTTTTTTTAACAACCCATTAAATTATATTAGGAATATATGGCCTATGGTTATAAGATTTGTAATTTTAACATCCATATGAAATCCCCCTGGAACCCCCCCTCGTATTATGCTACTTATTCTAAACTGGGTGCACCTCGAACTACCAATGATGGGGTTTCCCTCACGGCCCATTTTGAATGTTGAGAGCCTCACGGGTGCCTCTCAACCCATTTTTGCCTAAGGTCGATTATGATGGGGTTTCCTATGATTTTGAAATGTCAAATACGAGTTTGCCTAAGGTTTTGATGCGATATCGAGACTCTATACGGCTTTGTATACGGATTTAGAAGATGTAATACGGGGTCTTGAACCTCTACCAAAAAAACTCAATATCCTGATAAGTCTACATTAACCAACATTTCTCTATGAGCTCATGTAACTATTTTCTATCTTGAGTCTATGTTTTTTTTTTTTTTTTTTTTTTTTTTTTTATAACAACCCATTCAATTATCTTAGGAATATATGGCCTATGGTTCTAAGATTTGTCATTTTAACATCCATATGAAATCCCCACGAACCCCCTGTTATTATGCTACTTATTCTAAAACTGGGTGCACCACAACTACCACGGTCGTTGGATGCAGCGATCCTCACGCCCATATTATATGTTGGAGCCTCGGGGTGCCTCTCGTTTAAACTTATGCTTTCGCTTATGATGGGGTTTCCTATGATTTTGAAATGTCAAATACGAGTTTGCCTAAGGTTTTGATGCGATATCGAGACTCTATACCGACTTTGTATAATGGATTTAGAAGATGTAATACGGGGTCTTGAACCTCTACCAAAAAAACTCAATATCCGATAAGTCTACATTAACCAACATTTCTCTATGAGCTCATGTAACTATTTTCTATCTTGAGTCTATGTTTTTTTTTTTTTTTTTTTTTTATAACAACCCATTCAATTATCTTAGGAATATATGGCCTATGGTTCTAAGATTTGTCATTTTAACATCCATATGAAATCCCCACAACCCCCCATTATTATGCTACTTATTCTAAACTGGGTTTTTCTGAAAAAAAAAAATTTTGAAATGTCAAATACGAGTTTGCCTAAGGTTTTGATTGATATCGAGACTCTATAATGCTTTTGTATACGGATTTAGAAGATGTAATACGGGTCTTGAACCTCTACCAAAAAAACTCAATATCCTGATAAGTCTACATTAACCAACATTTCTCTATGAGCTCATGTAACTATTTTCTATCTTGAGTCTATGTTTTTTTTTTTTTTTTTTTTTTTTTTTTTTTTTATAACAACCCATTCAATTATCTTAGGAATATATGGCCTATGGTTCTAAGATTTGTCATTTTAACATCCATATGAAATCCCCCTGGAACCCCCTGTTATTATGCTACTTATTCTAAACTGGGTGCACCCTGAACTACCACAGTCGTTGGATCTGTCGATCCTACCGCCCATATTGTATGTTGGAGCCTCAGGGTGCCTCTCGTTTCGCTTATGCTCAGTTATGATGGGGTTTCCTATGATTTTGAAATGTCAAATACGAGTTTGCCTAAGGTTTTGATGCGATATCGAGACTCTATACGGCTTTGTATACGGATTTAGAAGATGTAATACGGGGTCTTGAACCTCTACCAAAAAAACTCAATATCCTGATAAGTCTACATTAACCAACATTTCTCTATGAGCTCATGTAACTATTTTCTATCTTGAGTCTATGTTTTTTTTTTCTTTTTTTTTTTTTTTTTTTTTTTTATGGCCTATGGTTCTAAACAACCCATTCAATTATCTTAGGAATATATGGCCTATGGTTCTAAGATTTTTGTCATTTTAACATCCATATGAAATTTAGAAGATGTATCTGGGGTCCCCTACGGAACCCCTCATTTTCTTGAGCTTCTAACTATTTTTCTATCTTATTATGTTTTTTTTTTTTCTTTTTTTTTTTTTTTTATAACAACCCATTCAATTATCTTAGGAATATATGGCCTATGGTTATAAGATTTGTCATTTTAACATCCATCCTCCCACGCCCATATTGCTATGTTGGAGCCTCGGGGTGCCTCTCGTTTAAACATGCTTTCGCTTATGATGGGGTTTCCTATGATTTTGAAATGTCAAATACGAGTTTGCCTAAGGTTTTGATGCGATATCGAGACTCTATACGGCTTTGTATACGGATTTAGAAGATGTAATACGGGGTCTTGAACCTCTACCAAAAAAACTCAATATCCTGATAAGTCTACATTAACCAACATTTCTCTATGAGCTCATGTAACTATTTTCTATCTTGAGTCTATGTTTTTTTTTTCTTTTTTTTTTTTTTTTTAACAACCCATTCAATTATCTTAGGAATATATGGCCTATGGTTCTAAGATTTGTCATTTTAACATCCATATGAAATCCCACGGACCCCATTTTGCTACTTATTCTACCCCTTTTATTATGCTATTATGCTCTTCTTATGATGGGGTTTCCTATGATTTTGAAATGTCAAATCTGAGTTTGCCTAAGGTTTTGATGCGATATCGAGACTCTATCTTGACTTTGTATATCAATGGATTTAGAAGATGTAATACGGGTCTTGAACCTCTACCAAAAAACTCAATATCCTGATAAGTCTACATTAACCAACATTTCTCTATGAGCTCATGTAACTATTTTCTATCTTGAGTCTATGTTTTTTTTTTTTTTTTTTTTTTTTTTTTTATAACAACCCATTCAATTATCTTAGGAATATATGGCCTATGGTTCTAAGATTTGTCATTTTAACATCCATATGAAATCCCCCTGGAACCCCCTGTTATTATGCTACTTATTCTAAACCGGGTGCACCACGAACTACCCACGGTCGTTGGATCATGATCCCTACGGCCCATATTGTATGTTGGAGCCTCTGGGTGCCTCTCGTTTTTTATGCTTTCGATTATGATGGGGTTTCCTATGATTTTGAAATGTCAAATACGAGTTTGCCTAAGGTTTTGATGCGATATCGAGACTCTATACTGCTTTGTATCACGGATTTAGAAGATGTAATACGGGGGTCTTGAACCTCTACCAAAAAAAACTCAATATCCCGATAAGTCTACATTAACCAACATTTCTCTATGAGCTCATGTAACTATTTTCTATCTTGAGTCTATGTTTTTTTTTTTTTTTTTTTTTTTTTTTTTTATAACAACCCATTCAATTATCTTAGGAATATATGGCCTATGGTTCTAAGATTTATCATTTTAACCCCCTCCATATGGGAACCCCCGTTTGGATCTGTTATTATGCTATTATGGTGCCTCTTTTATGATGGGGTTTCCTATGATTTTGAAATGTCAAATACGAAGTTTGCCTAAGGTTTTGATGCGATATCGAGACTCTATACGGCTTTGTATACGGATTTAGAAGATGTAATACTGGTCTTGAACTCTACCAAAAACTCAATATCCCCGATAAGTCTACATTAACCAACATTTCTCTATGAGCTCATGTAACTATTTTCTATCTTGAGTCTATGTTTTTTTTTTTTTTTTTTTTTTTTATAACAACCCATTCAATTATCTTAGGAATATATGGCCTATGGTTCTAAGATTTGTCATTTTAACATCCATATGAAATCCCCACGAAACCCCGTTATTATGCTACTTATTCTAAACTTGGTGCACCTAAGGTTTTGATGCGAACTACCACTTTGTATCGTTGGATGTATCACCGATCCTCTACCACGGCCCATATTGTATGTTGGAGCCTGTAACTATTGCCTCTCGAGTCTATGTTTTTTTTTTTTTTTTTTTTTTTTTTTTTTTATGCAACCCATTCAATTATGATGGGGTTTCCTATGATTTTGAAATGTCAAATCATAGAAATTGCCCTAAGGTTTTGATGCGATGCTCGAGACTCTATAAATGACTTTGTATACTCTGTTTAGAAGATGTAGATGTATCACGGGGTCTTGAACCTCTACCAAAAAACTCAATATCCCGATAAGTCTACATTAACCAACATTTCTCTATGAGCTCATGTAACTATTTTCTATCTTGAGTCTATGTTTTTTTTTTTTTTTTTTTTTTTTTTTTTTTTAACAACCCATTCAATTATCTTAGGAATATATGGCCTATGGTTCTAAGATTTGTCATTTTAACATTTGTCATTTTAACATCCATATTTCTAAACCCCCACCACGAACCCCCGGTTATTGGATGCTATTTGGATGCTCAGTTATGATGGGGTTTCCTATGATTTTGAAATGTCAAATACGAAGTTTGCCTAAGGTTTTGATGCGATATCGAGACTCTATACTGGCTTTGTATGGGATTTAGAAGATGTAATCTGGGGTCTTGAACCTCTACCAAAAAACTCAATATCCCGATAAGTCTACATTAACCAACATTTCTCTATGAGCTCATGTAACTATTTTCTATCTTGAGTCTATGTTTTTTTTTTTTTTTTTTTTTTTTTTATAACAACCCATTCAATTATCTTAGGAATATATGGCCTATGGTTCTAAGATTTGTCATTTTAACATCCATATGAAATCCCCCGAACCCTCACTTATTCTAAACCTGGATGCTACTTATTTTGAAATGTCAAATCCCACGGCCCATATTGTGCACCCTGAACTCTATACTATTTTCCTATGATTTTTTTTGTATAACAAGTTTGCATTCAATTTAGAAGATGTATGGATTTAGAAGATGTAATACGTCTTGAACCTCCCAAAAACTCAATATCCTCGATAAGTCTACATTAACCAACATTTCTCTATGAGCTCATGTAACTATTTTCTATCTTGAGTCTATGTTTTTTTTTTTTTTTTTTTTTTATAACAACCCATTCAATTATCTTAGGAATATATGGCCTATGGTTCTAAGATTTGTCATTTTAACATCCATATGAAATCCCCTCGAACCCCCAATATTATTATGCTACTTATTTCTAAATGAGGTGCACCAACTACTTGCGTTGGATTTGATTTCTTTTTTTTTTTTTTTATCCCACGCTTAGGATATTGTATGTTGGAGCCTTGTCATTTTAACATCCATGCCTCTCCCCTGTTTCGCTTTTATGCTCGCTTATGATGGGGTTTCCTATGATTTTGAAATGTCAAATCTGAGTTTTGCCTAAGGTTTTGATGCGATATCGAGACTCTATACGGCTTTGTATACAGTTTAGAAGATGTAATCACGGGTCTTGAACCTCTACCAAAAAAACTCAATATCCTGATAAGTCTACATTAACCAACATTTCTCTATGAGCTCATGTAACTATTTTCTATCTTGAGTCTATGTTTTTTTTTTTTTTTTTTTTTTTTTTTTTATAACAACCCATTCAATTATCTTAGGAATATATGGCCTATGGTTCTAAGATTTGTCATTTTAACATCCATATGAAATCCCCTGAACCCCCTCGTTATTATGCTATTATGCTCTACCATTATGATGGGGTTTCCTATGATTTTGAAATGTCAAATGTCGAAGTTTGCCTAAGGTTTTGATGCGATGTCGAGACTCTATAACGGCTTTGTATATACGGTTTAGAAGATGTAATACGGGTCTTGAACCTCTACCAAAAACTCAATATCCCGATAAGTCTACATTAACCAACATTTCTCTATGAGCTCATGTAACTATTTTCTATCTTGAGTCTATGTTTTTTTTTTTTTTTTTTTTTTTTTTTTTTATAACAACCCATTCAATTATCTTAGGAATATATGGCCTATGGTTCTAAGATTTGTCATTTTAACATCCATATGAAATCCCCCTCCCCCGGCTACTTATTTCCCCTGTTATTATGCTACTTATTCTAAACTGTCTCATGATGGGGTTTCCTATGATTTTGAAATGTCAAATACGAGTTTGCCTAAGGTTTTGATGCGATATCGACTCTATCTGGCTTTGTATCACAGTTTAGAAGATGTAATACGGGTCTTGAACCTCTGGAAAAACTCAATATCCCCGGATAAGTCTACATTAACCAACATTTCTCTATGAGCTCATGTAACTATTTTCTATCTTGAGTCTTTTTTTTTTTTTTTTTTTTTTTTTTTTTTTATAACAACCCATTCAATTATCTTAGGAATATATGGCCTATGGTTCTAAGATTTGTCATTTTAACATCCATATGAAACCCCCGAACCCCCTATTATGTAACTTTTTCTATTTGATGCTACTTATTCTAAACCGGGTGCACCACGAACTACCACGGATCGTTGGATTTTAACATCCATATGAAAATCCCTCGGAACCCCATTATTATGTTTATGCTCCTCATGGGTGCCTCTGATTCTGAAAAATCAAATGATGAGGTTTGCCTGAAGGTTTTGATGCGATATCGAGACTCTATTTTGATGCTTTGTATCTATACGGATTTAGAAGATGTAATACGGGGTCTTGAACCTCTACCAAAAAAACTCAATATCCTGATAAGTCTACATTAACCAACATTTCTCTATGAGCTCATGTAACTATTTTCTATCTTGAGTCTATGTTTTTTTTTTTTTTTTTTTTTTTTTTTTATAACAACCCATTCAATTATCTTAGGAATATATGGCCTATGGTTCTAAGATTTGTCATTTTAACATCCATATGAAATCCCCGAAACCCCTACTTTGCTTTTATGCTACTATTCTAAACTGGGTGCACCCTCGAACTACCACGGTCGTTGGATCAATATCTGATAAGTCTATCCCAACATTTCCCCATATTAAACTATGTTGGAGCCTCCTATGGTTCTAAGGGTGCCTCTCGTTTATGCTCGCTTATGCTCAGTTATGATGGGGTTTCCTATGATTTTGAAATGTCAAATCACGAGTTTGCCTAAGGTTTTGATCGATATCGAGACTCTATACTGACTTTGTATAACGGATTTAGAAGATGTAATACGGGGTCTTGAACCTCTACCAAAAAAACTCAATATCCTGATAAGTCTACATTAACCAACATTTCTCTATGAGCTCATGTAACTATTTTCTATCTTGAGTCTATGTTTTTTTTTTTTTTTTTTTTTTTTTTTTTTTTTTACAACCCATTCAATTATCTTAGGAATATATGGCCTATGGTTCTAAGATTTGTCATTTTAACATCCATATGAAATCCCCACGGAACCCCTTCTAATTTATTATGCTACTTATTCTAAATGGGGTTTCCTATAAAATGCCGTTTGCCTAAGGTTTTGCACCCGAACTACTTTGTATACAGTTTAGAAGGTAATGATCTTGAACCTCTACCGATCCCTCGGTCCATATTGTATTCTCATGGAGCCTCTATTTTCTATCTTGGTGCCTCTTTTTTTTTTTTTTTTTTTACAACCCATTCAATTATCTTAGGAATATATGGCCTCAGTTATGATGGGGTTTCCTATGATTTTGAAATGTCAAATACGAGTTTGCCTAAGGTTTTGATGCGATATCGAGACTCTATACTGGCTTTGTATACATGATTTAGAAGATGTAATACGGGGTCTTGAACCTCTACCAAAAAACTCAATATCCCGATAAGTCTACATTAACCAACATTTCTCTATGAGCTCATGTAACTATTTTTCTATCTTGAGTCTATGTTTTTTTTGAGTCTTTTTTTTTTTTTTTTTTTTAAACAACCCATTCAATTATCTTAGGAATATATGGCCTATGGTTCTAAGATTTGTCATTTTAACATCCATATGAAATCCCCACGGAACCCCCGTTATTATGCTATTTATGCTCTCGCTTATGATGGGGTTTCCTATGATTTTGAAATGTCAAATACGAAGTTTGCCTAAGGTTTTGATGCGATATCGAGACTCTATAATGGCTTTGTATACGGTTTAGAAGATGTAATACGGGGTCTTGAACCTCTACCAAAAAACTCAATATCCCGATAAGTCTACATTAACCAACATTTCTCTATGAGCTCATGTAACTATTTTCTATCTTGAGTCTATGTTTTTTTTTTTTTTTTTTTTTTTTTTTTTATAACAACCCATTCAATTATCTTAGGAATATATGGCCTATGGTTCTAAGATTTGTCATTTGTCCATTTTAACATCCATATGAAATCCCCACCACTGAACTACCATCGAACCCCCCCCATATTATTATTTCCTTTGATTTTATTCTAAACTGGGTTTGCAAGGTTTTGATGCTCCCCCGACTCCAACTATTTAGAAGATGCTCATGAACCTACCAAAAAACTCAATATCCCTACATTAACCAACCATATCTTGAGCTCATATGTTTTTTTTTTTTTTTTTTTTTTTTTAACAACCCATTCAATTATCTTAGGAATATATGGCCTATGGTTCTAAGATTTGTCATTTTAACATCCATATGAAATCCCCGAACCCCCTCGTTATTATTATGCTACTTATTCTAAACCTTTGGTGCACCATATCTGACTTTGTATCTTGAACTACCAAAACTCAATATCCTGATAAGTCTACATGGATCATTTCTCTATGAGCTCATGTAACTATCCCATGTTTTTTTTTTTTTTTTTTTTTTATTTCAATTATCTTAGGAATATGTTGGTTCTAGCCTTGTCATTTGCCCATATGAAATCTCGTTTAAACTTATTATGCTTTCAGTTATGATGGGGTTTCCTATGATTTTGAAATGTCAAATACGAGTTTGCCTAAGGTTTTGATGCGATATCGAGACTCTATACCGCTTTGTATATGTTGGATTTAGAAGATGTAATACGGGTCTTGAACCTCTACCAAAAAACTCAATATCCTGATAAGTCTACATTAACCAACATTTCTCTATGAGCTCATGTAACTATTTTCTATCTTGAGTCTATGTTTTTTTTTTTTTTTTTTTTTTTTTTTTTTTTTATAACAACCCATTCAATTATCTTAGGAATATATGGCCTATGGTTCTAAGATTTGTCATTTTAACATCCATATGAAATCCCCACGAACCCCCGTTATTATGCTTATTTTATGCTCGAACTACTATGATGGGGTTTCCTATGATTTTTGAAATGTCAAATCTCGAGTTTTTAAACTTATGCTTTATGATGGGGTTTCCTATGATTTTGAAATGTCAAATACGAGTTTGCCTAAGGTTTTGACTCTATATTTTGTATATGGGATTTAGAAGATGTAATACGGGGTCTTGAACCTCTACCAAAAAACTCAATATCCCTCGATAAGTCTACATTAACCAACATTTCTCTATGAGCTCATGTAACTATTTTCTATCTTGAGTCTATGTTTTTTTTTTTTTTTTTTTTTTTTTTTTTTTATAACAACCCATTCAATTATCTTAGGAATATATGGCCTATGGTTCTAAGATTTGTCATTTTAACATCCATATGAAATCCCCCGGAACCCCCCTCGCATTATGCTATTATGCTACTTATTTTCCTAAATTTTGAAATGTCAAATAAAGTTTGCTAAGGTTTTGATGCGATATCGAGACTCTATACTTTGTATAACCCATTAGAAGATGTAAATTGGGTCTTGAACCTCTACCAAAAACTCCATATCCTCCCTAAGTCTACATTAACCAACATTTCTCTATGAGCTCATGTAACTATTTTCTATCTTGAGTTTTTTTTTTTTTTTTTTTTTTTTTTTATAACAACCCATTCAATTATCTTAGGAATATATGGCCTATGGTTCTAAGATTTGTCATTTTAACATCCATATGAAATCCCCACAGAACCCCCAATTATGCTACTTATTCTAAACCGGGTGCACCCCGAACTACCGCGTTAACGTTGGATCTGCCGATCCTACGCCCATATTGTATGTTGAGCCTCAGGGTGCCTCTCGCTTCGCTTTATGCTCAGATTATGATGGGGTTTCCTATGATTTTGAAATGTCAAATACGAGTTTGCCTAAGGTTTTGATGCGATATCGAGACTCTATAATGGCTTTGTATAATGGATTTAGAAGATGTAATACTGGGTCTTGAACCTCTACCAAAAACTCAATATCCCGAGCTCATGTAGTCTACATTAACCAACATTTCTCTATGAGCTCATGTAACTATTTTCTATCTTGAGTCTATGTTTTTTTTTTTTTTTTTTTTTTTTTTTTTTTTTTTTTTTTTTTTTTTTTTTTATAACAACCCATTCAATTATCTTAGGAATATATGGCCTATGGTTCTAAGATTTGTCATTTTAACATCCATATGAAATCCCCCTGGAACCCCCTTATTATGCTATTATGCTCGCTTATGATGGGGTTTCCTATGATTTTGAAATGTCAAATACGAAGTTTGCCTAAGGTTTTGATGCGATATCGAGACTCTATAATGGCTTTGTATACAATTTTTAGAAGATGTAATACATCCATTGAACCTCTACCAAAAAACTCAATCTTGAACCTCTACCAAAAAAACATTTCTCTCAATATCCTATTATTTTCTAAGTCTACATTAACCAACATTTCTCTTAGGAATATGAGCTCATGTAACTATTTTCTATCTTGAAATCTATGTTTTTTTTTTTTTTTTTTTTTTTTTTTGCACCCTGAACCCATTCAATTATCTTGAATATATGGCCTATGGTTCTAAGATTTGTCATTTTAACATCCATATGAAATCCCCTTCGAACCCCCGTTATGATGGGGTTTCCTTATTCAAAAATGTCAAATACGAAGTTTGCTAACTCTATAATGGCTTTGTACCAGAAGATGTAATCGGGGTTGAACCTCATGTAAAAACTCAATATCCCTGATTTCCTACATTAACCAACATTTCTATGAGCTCATTAACTATTTTTTTTTGAGTCTTTTTTTTTTTTTTTTTTTTTTTAACAACCCATTCAATTATCTTAGGAATATATGGCCTATGGTTCTAAGATTTGTCATTTTAACATCCATATGAAATCCCCCGAACCCCCTCGTTATTATGCTACTTATTCTAAACTGGGGTGCACCCCGAACTACCACAAATCACGAGGTCGTTGGATCAATAGCCGATCCCACGCCCATATTGTATGTTGGAGCCTCTACCAAAAAACTCAATATCTCGATAAGTCTCGTTCGCTTATGCTCGAGTTATGATGGGGTTTCCTATGATTTTGAAATGTCAAATCCAAAAGTTGCCTAAGGTTTTGATGCGATGTCGAGACTCTATAATGGCTTTGTATACGGTTTAGAAGATGTAATACGGGGTCTTGAACCTCTACCAAAAAACTCAATATCCCGATAAGTCTACATTAACCAACATTTCTCTTAGGAATATGAGCTCATGTAACTATTTTCTATCTTGAGTCTATGTTTTTTTTTTTTTTTTTTTTTTTTTTTTTTTTTTTTTTTTATAACAACCCATTCAATTATCTTAGGAATATATGGCCTATGGTTCTAAGATTTGTCATTTTAACATCCATATGAAATCCCCTGGAACCCCCTACTTATTATTTTATGCTCGGGCTTATGATGGGGTTTCCTATGATTTTGAAATGTCAAATGACGAGTTTGCCTAAGGTTTTGATGCGATATCGAGACTCTATACTCTATCTTTGTATACCTGGATTTAGAAGATGTAATACGGGTCTTGAACCTCTACCAAAAAACTCAATATCCCGATAAGTCTACATTAACCAACATTTCTCTATGAGCTCATGTAACTATTTTCTATCTTGAGTCTATGTTTTTTTTTTTTTTTTTTTTTTTTTTATAACAACCCATTCAATTATCTTAGGAATATATGGCCTATGGTTCTAAGATTTGTCATTTTAACATCCATATGAAATCCCCCTGGAACCCCCTGTTATTATGCTACTTATTCTAAACCGGGTGCACCACTGAACTACCACGCCGTTGGATCCAAAAAAACTCAATATCGATCCTACGCCCATATTGTATGTTGGAGCCTCAACCATTCAATTATCTTAGGTGCCTCTCGCTTCGCTTTTATGCTTTCGCTTATGATGGGGTTTCCTATGATTTTGAAATGTCAAATAATGAGTTTGCCTAAGGTTTTGATGCGATATCGAGACTCTATACGGCTTTGTATACGGATTTAGAAGATGTAATACGGGGTCTTGAACCTCTACCAAAAAAACTCAATATCCTGATAAGTCTACATTAACCAACATTTCTCTATGAGCTCATGTAACTATTTTCTATCTTGAGTCTATGTTTTTTTTTTTTTTTTTTTTTTTTTTATAACAACCCATTCAATTATCTTAGGAATATATGGCCTATGGTTCTAAGATTTGTCATTTTAACATCCATATGAAATCCCCCGAACCCCCATTATTATGCTATTATTATGCTCGCTTATGATGGGGTTTCCTATGATTTTGAAATGTCAAATCTGAGTTTGCCTAAGGTTTTGATGCGATATCGAGACTCTATAATGGCTTTGTATACGGTTTAGAAGATGTAATACGGGGTCTTGAACCTCTACCAAAAAAACTCAATATCCTGATAAGTCTACATTAACCAACATTTCTCTATGAGCTCATGTAACTATTTTCTATCTTGAGTCTATGTTTTTTTTTTTTTTTTTTTTTTTTTTTTATAACAACCCATTCAATTATCTTAGGAATATATGGCCTATGGTTCTAAGATTTGTCATTTTAACATCCATATGAAATCCCCCTGGAACCCCCTGTTATTATGCTACTTATTCTAAACTGGGTGCACCACGAACTACTATCGTTGGATCCGGCCGATCCCCACGGCCCATATTATTAACCATGTTGAGCCTCGGGTTTCCTATGATTTTGAAATGTCAAATTTGTGATTTGAGTTTGCCTAAGGTTTTGATTTTGAAATGTCAAATATTTGCCTCGGTTTTGATGCGATATCTATATAATGGCTTTGTATAATGGATTTAGAAGATGTAATACGGGGTCTTGAACCTCTACCAAAAACTCAATATCCTGATAAGTCTACATTAACCAACATTTCTCTATGAGCTCATGTAACTATTTTCTATCTTGAGTCTATGTTTTTTTTTTTTTTTTTTTTTTATAACAACCCATTCAATTATCTTAGGAATATATGGCCTATGGTTCTAAGATTTGTCATTTTAACATCCATATGAAATCCCCCGAAACCCCGCTTTATTATGCTTATTTCTTATGATGGGGTTTCCTATGATTTTGAAATGTCAAATACGAGTTTGCCTAAGGTTTTGATGCGATATCGAGACTCTATCTTGACTTTGTATCTTTTTTTTTTTTTACGGATTTAGAAGATGTAATACGGGGTCTTGAACCTCTACCAAAAAACTCAATATCCTGATAAGTCTACATTAACCAACATTTCTCTATGAGCTCATGTAACTATTTTCTATCTTGAGTCTATGTTTTTTTTTTTTTTTTTTTTTTTTTTTTATAACAACCCATTCAATTATCTTAGGAATATATGGCCTATGGTTCTAAGATTTGTCATTTTAACATCCATATGAAATCCCCCCTCTATAACCCCCCGCTATTATGCTACTTATTCTAAACCTCATGCACCCCTGAACTACTACGGTCGTTGGATCTCGCCGATCCCACGGCCCATATTATCTATGTTGGAGCCTCCTCGGGTGCCTCTCGTTTCACTTATGCTTTCCGTTTATGATGGGGTTTCCTATGATTTTGAAATGTCAAATCACGAGTTTTTGCCTAAGGTTTTGATGCGATATCGAGACTCTATACGGCTTTGTATACGGATTTAGAAGATGTAATACGGGGTCTTGAACCTCTACAAAAAAAACTCAATATCCTGATAAGTCTACATTAACCAACATTTCTCTATGAGCTCATGTAACTATTTTCTATCTTGAGTCTATGTTTTTTTTTTCTTTTTTTTTTTTTTTTTTTTATAACAACCCATTCAATTATCTTAGGAATATATGGCCTATGGTTCTAAGATTTGTCATTTTAACATCCATATGAAATCCCCCTGGAACCCCCTGTTATTATGCTACTTATTCTCATTGACAACTATTAGTATCTTTGTCAATATATCTGGTAATCACATTTGAACATCGAGGCTCCTCCATGACAGAATACTTCACTCGCCATTTCATTCATCTTTTAATCTATATATACAGTATAGTTCTATAGTTTTAGCAGTCAGTTGCTTCCTGTACAGGTGGTTTGCATGCGGTTTGCGAGCCTTTTGCCGGCAGGCCTTCATTCTATCTTTGGCTTATCTATATCCCACATACTTGCTTCACAAAATAAGCCCTTATGCAATTTCAATATTCAATGGTCTAATGTAACCATTAAATATGAACCTTATGTAATGTACATAAGTGCTTAGCACATCTTTACCCTAATCCCTAATATGTTTGGTATCTATGCAACATGGATTCAACCTTTGGTATGAGATCCATAAGCCATAGATCAAACTATATCATGGATTATCTTTGGAATAATCATTTGACTCTGACTTTGAACCTTTCTCAACATCATTCAACCCGAGTGCGTTTGCAATATAACACACTTGTGCAATTATGGAATATACACAACCGGAATGAGCAATGATTCAACCAACACAATATTATCTTACTTCAACAATTCCGCGATTTTTATTCATTCAGCATTTGCCGCCTCTCAATAACCTTCTCCAAATTTCCATTCAAGTTTCTTGTCCTGCCATGAGCTATCTCATTACTTCCATATGTTGGGGAATGACATGATGGAGGACTAGATGTAGAATCAGAAGCAAATCCATGAGCATTGCTATTATATATAGCGGCAAGGTTCATGTTCCCAACATTTTTCGAGGTTCCAACTCCTCCATACTCACACCTTCCCTTATAGCAGATTCTGCATATTTGAATCTTATAGGAGTAGAAACCCCATGGTTAAATCCGAAGCTACCTTGAGTGATGTTTCAGAACCTCAATAACTGCAGAACCTCTCGAAAAGTAGCTCCATTGTAAGCTAATGCTTAAAAACCTTATCCCTCACATCTTGCCTTGCATGTAATTGATTGGTGTCTAGAGATGGATGGGGTTTGAGGATAGAAGTCTTTGTCGGCTAAAATATCAAGACTAGCAAGGATTTTCAAAAGTCGCTGATTTTTCTTAATGCTAATTATGCCATGTCCCCTTGTCAATCAAATAACCATGCATTTTGTTGGCATACTTGAACCAAAAAGCAAAGGCAAATTAGCACCTCTCATAAATGCAACATCGCACACTAAGCAGGAAAAAATTGCCATTCCAACAATCTACTTTGGCTCAACCACTTTGCTCAAGGATATGTCCAATGCCGGGTACTAATACGGCTCTAAAACTGAAAGGGTTATATATGAATGCCCCTCTTTAAGATTTAACATAGGCGATCCAAAAATAAGCTCGTTAAATAGCAAATGATGCCATCTCTCCAAATGATGTCGTCCTATTCCCTTCTTTGAGTTGATTTAACAATGAAAAACATTTTACTTCATGATCGATAATGGTTCAATTCAAGATTGCATTGTCCGCAAAGACATAAAAAGGAAAGGTATTAGCGGGGCCTTAAAGAAAGCATTTAGTCCAACAGTTATTACATCGATCATATTTGATAATGATTTTTCCACACATGAGGTAGACCCCAGGGGAAGAATAATGGCAGCTTAGGGCAGCTTAGGTTCTAAGCAAAAGCACGAAACAGGAACAATGGCGCTCTTTGAAGGCTGGCAACTAGAAACACCGAAACACAAAGGTGGAACTTTATAAATGACAGTTTTAAACCGGAAGCTTAAATAATCACAAAGCTTCTTATAACTAAACCATACCTTCAGCTCCAACGAATGGTGCAAGTCAGATTGGCGACCGCCATAGCCAGTGCCGCGATAGCCATAGCCAGCCTTGCGAGAAAAGCTATGGCGATGCCCGAATGTGGTGTTGGCGAACTTGGCTTGCTTGCAGAGGAAGAAACTCGAAGACGCTGTCGTCGGTTGCTTGCAAAGAAAGTAATTTCGCCCGATTGCCGAAGAACCCGTTGAACGGCGAGGAGACAACGGTGAAGAACGGACGGTCCAGACAGGGCTTCCCTTAAGGGCAAATTAGAAGTGAGTAAGTTTCATACACTTGGCGAATTTCACAATATAGAAGTTAGCTAAGGTAGCGAATATTTTGTTTTATAGAAGTTAAGGCATAGTACTCATGGCGAATATTTACAAAAAATCTCTTGAGATTTATCAGTCATAAACCTTTACAAATGTTGTAAGCAAAAATGTTTTCTGAAGGCCACCTCCTCTATTTTATGTTCTGTTGTCCACCAACTTGAATGTTTTTCCATTTAAGAAGTTTAACAATGCTAATTCATATCAACCTTATTCATGGTCATACTACATTTATAAATAGCATTTATATAGCAAATTACAACCCTATCTCTCCATACTTGTACTTGTATTTATGTTGCTTAATCTCACAAGTTGGATGCTTCTAGGTGTTGTTGCCAATGATACATGTCTTACTTGCAACAGATTCACAACCCTAAGTGGTAAAGGACTATAATGAGGTATACATATTGTACATTTGAACGGTTGTAGTAGATAATATGCATGCACTTGACTATAGGATATATCTACATCAAATAAAAACCATGCATTATTTAACTGAGTAGAGAAAAGCACACCTATTTTCCACTAGAGGACAATGTGCTTCTCATTATTGCCCTTTATTTTGATGATATGTTTAAGTGAAGATGCCCATATTCCCATACATCGGCTGAGAAAATTGCTTGCGAGTCTGTTTAAAATGGAAGCGCCGAATTACTTTTTCTAAAGTTTTGGCAAAGGCATGATGATATTGCGCTTTATCCAAGAAAAACGTATGTTGAAGTCCCACATGAGTCAATGAGACAGATTAAGTAGTAAAAGAGCTATGCAGGCAGTCTCCACCTGTTGAAATATCTCCTTGATGGATTTATCAAAATGTCAGGTTTATGGCCTGTCTAAAGCAACAAGATTATAAGGCCAAAAAGGTAGCGTTATAAGATCAACTTGAGCAGATATATGCAACATTAACAGACAGACTATCTGGAGAATGCGGACTGGCATTTTGAAATATGTGGCATGCCCAAATCATATCTGTTGAGGATGTGTGCACCTCTATCATCCAATATTTATCGACACAACAACGATCCTTCTTTGGTTCATCTCAGTTCTGGTTGGAGATTTCAATGCACATATATTTTTTTTTTTTTTTTTGATGGAAAGAAGTTTTTGTATTCATCAGATAGGAAAAATTACAATACAAAAAGGATCCCTCATGGATCAGATATAATTTAAGTACATAGGATCCCATTCGGATCTGAGTCATGTCTGTAGCGAATGTACACCTGAGTTTCTCTCAACCTCTTCTTCTATCTAATTAGTACTACAGTATTAACATCTTCCCAATTAGACAGAATACTATAGGAGCCAAAAGCTCATTATCCATAAGCTTCAGACAAATCTTGAAAGCACAAAAAACCTCTTGCAAATCTGGAAATGAGAAGAAAGGAGCTAAAGAGTAACCTGAACATCATCCCGCACTGTTCAGAGAAGCCTAAGTGCTTCAATCTAAGATTAGCTCCTGCAGTTTTACTCTCAGATGCAAAATTAAATGAAGACTGCTGCATTGTCGGGAAGTGCCAGTCAGCCCACCTGCATAGCTAGACTGGAAACAGCCCGGCCGCCAGAACTCCTCCCTAAAGTTCGGCTCATGATATCTGGTCTTGATATGGAAGCGTCTTCCCGGACACAAACAAAGTCCCTAGCTCGGCAATCTCAAATAATTCTGTATCCTGCTTTAAAACTGTAGAACCTGTATCTAGAACTTACCCTGGCCTCTTCCAAGAACACATCTTCAGATCTTTCTGCTAGCAAGAAAGCGCAAGAGGAAGGGGAAAAAGCCAAAATCTCAAAGATCTGTCATAGATTAGACTGCCCAGCTGAACCGAAAAAGAAAGCAGCCTCCCTTCTGATTATGCATGAGTATGCTATTCTATAACCGTTGCTGTAAGAAAATTAAATTTCAAGAAACACAATGATTTGCTGCAGCCGATCTTGGAGGATCCAAGTACCAATAGATATAAGCAAGATTTACAAATTTGGATCTTACAGAAAATAAGAGGGGCAGATTTGTGGAAGCAACCAACAGCCAGAAAGATCGGAGAGCATAGAGGATCAGCCGATATTTGCATACATGAAACCCTTGGTTCGAATCCCTGCCCTGTAGAAGTCTCTCCAGTGTTGCACTGCTTTGAGTCTGACGAAACAGGGATAGCCAGCAGCCGGAATCCTTATATGATGCAAGGTAGTCGAATCAACAGCCGTCTGCAGCCGTCTGCAGAATCCACAACCCTGCTACTACAGGACCTCTTCTTTGATGCGAAACCCTGCCCTACAGACGTGCCACAAAAAACCCCTGCTTTTTTCTTGATGACTCTGCCTCAATCTTTTTGATAAAGAAACTTTGAAATACCGAAAGAGCATGAGTCTTGAAACCGAAACCAGGCCACAAACCAAATCAACAAACAGAGGTATAGAAGCAACAAGCAGAATAAAAAAAGACCGCCTTTGAGCCGCTTTCTATCAGGCAAATATGAACAATCTTTAGGGAAACAGAAATCTACTGAAAATTTGTGGCAAAACCCCGCTAGCCACGGAATTCTATCAATGATCTGCAAGCAAGACACTGGCAGTACCGGAATCAGAGAAAGGAGGGCGGCCTCCTTCCCCTCCACCGCCCTAGCCAGAAGAGCGCCAAGAAGAGCGCCTCATCGTTCCAAGCGACAATTTTTCCTTCAATGCACATATAGTATCTTGGCCATGTAAAAAGCCTCTATGGTTGAATGAAGAGGAAGCTTGGCACATACTGCAATTTTGGGAGCAACATACTGCAACTATCTTGTGAACAATCTTCTCCAGGTACTACCATAACCACATTTACTTAAGCACCTTCTTGCTATATGTAGTTGCTTTTAGTTGCTAGTCTTGAATGGATACAATAGATACTCAGGACACGAATACTCCATTAATGTGACAGTGCAAGGATCTGATTATCTCATTATTCGCGTTTATCCAGAATCTGAGCATTTGCCCGAAACATTAGCAAGGAAGGTAGGAATGAGATTTTGCATGCTCCGAGAAATCATAGAATTACAAACTCACAGATTTACTAGCGTCCCATTGAAGTGCTTTCAGGTATACAACTGCCACATCACAACCAAAAGGTTATTTATTATATACTTAGATTGTAAAAATGAAAGTGAAATACAAAAGCTTTACAAAAATCCCAATTTGCTTGGCTATTGTAAATCTAACATGAACTAGTTATGGTGCTCGGTGTTGCCGGGCGTAGTAACAGTTTGGAAAGTGATTGTTTTATATTAAAAGAGCTTTGGAGTATGAAATTTGCATTTGAAGATCGTTGAGCAAGAATGGAGCAAAGAATTTGCATTCTTGCCAAATATATTTCAAATACAGCAATTTGGACATTTCTATTGCAACTATTGGCGCTGTAGGGCTTAAAATATTCTATGATGAGGGGTAGAGTAGCAACACATATATGGCCAACAATAGCAATCATAAGAAGTTCCGTATGTCAAAAGCGTTGGTCTAGAATGTTGTGTACGTTTTATTCGTAGATCAAAGATCAAATTTTTCATCATTGAGTACATGCTAATGTGAATAGTAATTTGGAGCATTGAGTGGACAGTCGCATATTGTAGCAACAACATTTTGGATGGGTAGGCCACGATAATAGAAGAGAACAATCAGCATTGGTCTTATCATATGTAGTGGCATTGTATCAAAGGATATGACATGATTAGATCAAGAATCTCTACAACATCCTCACCGCTAGAACCGTCGAAACCAGAGTATGAGCATCGTAAGCATACAAAATATATATCCCGTTATATTGTTTTGTAGTTGTCGCTAGACTACATTTGAGTACTCGTGTCTTTAAATGTCCATGCACCAAATGATACGCTTACATTTGTTTTTAGTTTGTTGTAAAACATGTTGATGTTGAATTGCTTTTCCTAAGGAAATCTCATGCCTCGTTATTTAATAGACTTACCCTAGAAAACGTTACAGCAATTTAAAATGACAAAATTTGAATGACACAAAATTTAAGTTACTGTTGAAGCAAAATTGCAATGGGAATGTCCTACCTCTGCAACTCTTTCTAATGTCTTGTTTTCATCAAATGACAACTCTTTCTAATGTCTTTTTTTCATCAAATGACAACTCTTTCTAATGTCTTTTCTTCATCAAATGACAACCACTGCAATGGGTATTGCTTGCTCTCCAGTTAAGATCCTTGTTTAGAATTGTTGATTTCCTCCTATATGCTCCCAATAGAAACCTAAGCATACAAAACGACTCAGGTGCATATTTCAGTCTTTTATGTGTCACCATAACTACCTTAGCAAATTTAGACGTGCGTCTAGGGTATGTGCCAGCCTCTCTAAGGTCATCAAACTTTCCAAAAGTACCAAGACCGTTAAGTCAAGAAGTCAAGACTTCGAAAATACATTTTTGGGTAATCTTCGATTCATTCACAGCACACCTTTTGACAGTTATCTACATTTGTGGTAAACCTTGCTTCATTCACAACTTGATTCTAACAGTTATTCATGTTGCATCTTCTAACATCAGTCATCCATGCTCCCCCATTTCCCTATCTGCAATTTCCATGTGCAATTCCCTTTGACAACAGTTATGCATGCTTCCCCATTTCCCCATCTGCAATTTCCATGTGCGATTCCGTCTGAATCACAAAGGATCTTCTGCCAATTAACCATGTTTCTGATATGAAATAATAGATAATAAAAATCCTAACATAGCATGTCGTAAACAACAAATAGAAAGTTAAAGCATTTGCAAGGCCTGTCATTCCCAGTGTGGCTTGTCCTAGTCGTGTATGTTGAATGAGAAATGTCAAATTCAAATCTACACGTCTAATTGTTTCCCTACCTCCTATGCAATTCAAGAACCACAAAATGAAAATATCGTGCCTCCAAGTTCAAAAAAATGCTTCAAGAACCACAAAATGAAAATAACGTGCCTCCAAGTTCCTTCGTAATTGTTGTGCATGTGTGTACAATAAAGCCTGTGGCAGAGAAGAAAATTGTCAAGGTTAAAAACAGCATACAATGCTGACACTATCATCTCGTTTTCCTCCTGCCACTCTTCATACCCCAGCTAGAAAACTGAAAGGCTTAAAACATACAACACAAAGGTCCTTACTAACTTGCACAAAATATACAAATTGAACAATCACCTTGAAGCGTAGACAAACTAAAAAATGGTGTACCGCAAACTTAACTACACATTGTAGAAATCTTGAATGCCTTACATTGATGTGATTGTAGCATGCCATCATTATGACATCAAAAACTCAGTCCACTTCTTTCTGCGACAGTCCAAATCATACGATATAGGCATGCCACCATAACCGAGTTTCAAAAAATTTCATATAGTTTGAATAATCTACATTTGAAAATTGCTACTTCTTTGATGCACATCGAAGCACATCCATGCAACAAATAGACTGCCTGCAAGGATAATAAATAGCTGTTTCATCGTGTTCTATCATCAACATCTAATAGTCCATATATATTATGATGTACAAACCAAATGCTATAATGGATTTTCCATTGCCGTTGCAACATCACACCAATACAAAAAAATAAATTACAAAGAGGAAATGAAGGCAAATGCACCAAATGGTAGAGAAGTGATGCTTGCGTGAGTAAATTATTGGCTTCAATGTTTAATTTGGGCACAACATCTTCAACATCTTCCTTGCTGGCTGCATATCCTGACAGAAACAAAATCTCGATTTTAATTTCATTATATGTTGTTTATGATTGCCCTAGTATTCATCCATGCAACATTGTTTAGCCTACTTAAGAAAAGAAGTAGAGGAATTGCATATTCACTGCCATGGGCATTCTCAAATCTGCAAGCAAATTAGAGAGGAGCGCATAAAGATAATGTGCTGGACTTTGTGGGCATGCAGATGAACCCTGAACTCATGCATCAGCTGCAGACTGTTCTTTACTATTAAACAAATATATAAACCTGTACAACAAAGACTCTTTTCATGCTCATCTTCAAAAATACCTGTAAGATGTTTTGCTTTGATGGTAATAAGTAATAAGGATGAAAAAATAAACAAATATATAAACCTGTACACCCAATATTCTTCTCATGCTCACCTTAAAAAATACCTGTAAGATGTTTGCTATGATGGTAACCACTGCCAATCATCTGCAAGGATAAGAACCATGGGTATCTTCCTACTTGGAAATAAAAGGAACTAAAGAGCAAAATGTGAAAGAACATAGAGGGAAAAACGTATTAAGGTGCAATTGAAAAGATACAGACAATGATTCTAAATGAAACTAAAGCGTGACACCCTGAACTTAAGAAATACATACCTTGCCTATTGCTTGTTTAGAAGAACGCTCCATTTGGCAAACCTGGCCTATTGAAAACTTTCACCTCAGAGAATAATCTTGACAATCTATACTTTCACAATTTTCAGCAAGAGCTCTATACAATTGAGAAAATGAAAACTTCTGAAAGGTAACTCCTTGCATAATGTCATCCAAATGTAGCAGACACACCTGCAAGAAGAAAAAATGCAATAAGATAAACTGAGGGCTAGGCATTTACCACTTGCTAGATGCAAAGCTCATGGGATTATTGTATAACAACACTTAATGTATAAGCAGATCTTAGAAAAACTTTGAGGTAAAGCATGGCAGACATAGCACGGGAAGGATAAACCAAAGCTTGACCCTTGTATAGAACAAATCTTATGGAAGAATATCGGTTGCCAAGATGCATGAGCTCAAGAAAGCATGTCATGATACCACAAAAATAATGGTGATTTGCAATGAGTTCAAAATTAAATAGGAGATTGTTGCCCTAAAGGTATGAACCAAGTCCTTGTTCTGACAGAAGTATTCCTAAAGCAATTCCGATTACAAATTAAACATAGGAACAGTCAAAATAAAGAATAGGCGAGTTTGCAACATACCTTTGTATGCATCTGAGCATATCAAAGCATAGCCATCTGGCTAGTTTATCCAGGCCCTCGTTTTACTTCCTTGCCGGATCACCTGGATACTCCTGGGGTTTGCTGCCTTACAGCTTATTTGAAAGACAGTGTAAACTCATCCTCTGCAGTGATGCACCCATCCAGAACAGTAAGCCCTATGTTAAATCTGAAACTAAGCAAGGAAGAAATGTAGAAGATAGAGGATGGCTCTGCGGGATGTGGTCCAAGAAATCGAGGCAAGCACGGGGAGGATAATGAGAATCCCGCTCCATAGAAATGGAAACCTAAATGCTTTCATCAAAATTGCCTCACCGAAATTCCTGACAACCCGAGATTCCTGTGAGTAAGAATCCATAAACAGATTAAATAAGCAGGTAAAAACCTAAAGACTGCAACCTGTGGCCATTCGCCTTCCAGTCCATTGCAGGCATCGCATCCTCGCTTATAAATCTACAGGTGGAAACTATCCTGCATGCACATCCTTCCAACCGACAGACATCGAATGCATGCGAGAGAAAGGGGCAATGCAAAATTCTCAAGGGTCGGCCCTATTCGAATCATGAAATTTATTTTTTCCTGATTTTTAGAAATCGGAAATTTTTCCCGACTGCCAAATCCCACGAAACCATAGGATAATCACCTTATAAAAATTCCAAAAACATTTTCATCCATGCCGGAAAATCCCAAATTAATAAAGTAGATATGCCACATTAATTCACGTTTCTCTGGATCTTTGGTCATCTTTAGTCTGCCGAGACAGATACTCAGCAAAACAAATACTGCACAAACTCAAGTCACTCATTCATTCCCAACAACATGAGGGACAACAAAATGCTCCTACTCCAACATCTCCAAACTGAAGTAAAATCTTGAAGAATCAAGATGTCACATGGTATGGTGAGACCACCATTAGAACAACTATATACATCATTATCCCCCCCCCCCTTTTTTTTTTTGAAGGACGCCAAACTTTAATTACCAATCAAAACTAAACAACATAAAGTGCAAAGACAGGATTATAACCCGAGCGGACAAACAGATCCAACTGAGCACAACCACCTGTCTATGCATAAGAGTGAATTCGAAGGTAAGTATGCCAAATCAATACCTTCTTCTCTTGATCAAGAGAAGAACATTTATATGCCATAACAATTTTATTCTGAGCCCATTGAAGAAGAATCTCATCTGCAATATCCATACCCTTAAAAATAAATAGTCTCCTTCTCTTCCAAATCGACCACAAAACCCAGCCAGATGCAAGATGAAAAGCTCGTTTTTGCCATTTGTGCCATGTGCCAGGATAGATAGCAAGCAGGATTTGCTGGCTAGACCGCGACGTGCCAAATAGAGTTAATACCCAAGACCATGCCTGTCGAAGCCTCTCACACAAGAAAAAACAATGCTCAATACTCTCAACCCTTTGCTTACATAAAGGACAAAGCTTCGATATCCGATTATCAAATTTATGGACGAGCCTGTTGACTCTGAGGCATCTATGGATCACTCGCCATATCAACACTGCCACTTTGGGATGAAGCAACTTATCCCATACCCACGTCCAAACACTTCTCCACTGTGGCCGAGGGACCTGAAGATGCCATCTATTGGAAGGCAGCAAGACATCAGAATGCAGAAGCAATTTATACACCGAAGACACAAAGCGCCCTGGCTCTATACCCTGATGGCGACCCCATACGATTACTTCAATCTGTGGGGCAGTATCCTGTGGCAGCAATGTAGCAATACGAGTCCAAATCACTCTATCCCATCTGTACAATAAGAATTTTGTTCTAAATGCTTCCCATGACATGAGGTGACCCGAATCATACCAAGCTGCAATAGTGTTTATACCTGCTGCTATCTATCGCCGCTGGTCTTTGGATGAACAACAACACTTAGAGGCCAAGGGGGGTTCACAGTATTGAACCTTAAAAAACATGTGAGTGGTCGGGAGGGGGGTTTTTACTATGTATTTCTGTATGTATATGTAAGGAGCTATATAAGGTTTTACTAGTTTTAAAATTGTAAATCTAAGGGAAGGGGTCTATAGGGACATGAAGTTCAAGACTATAGTTGTTATATTATTACTAGAATTAAGAAAAAGTTATGGGACATATATAAGGTAGGGGTCTAAAATTAAAAAATATAGAAACTGTATAAGGGAAGGGGGGAAGACGTTTTTCTTGGTAGAAATCCTTATAAGGGGGGTTTTGTCCAACTTGAGGAACGCAGATGACGTCTACCACCATTAAAAGGGTGAACCCCCCGGGTTAGAGGCACGTTCTCAGGAGTGTCCTAGAGAGGAATCCACCAGCATGGAGCAGACATCTGAGCACATGCCTCAGGATTGACATGAAAAAGAGGTCTAACAGTGTCCCAAGCAGCAAGCAACCCCTTTAGAAAGGGAGAAGCGTTAGGATATGGATGTATATGATAAAGCAACGCCCAAGGAAGGAGCGGCTTAATGGTGGCCTTATGAAAAGGAAGACAATGCTGAATCGACTGCACAAGCAACCTCAACCCGGGAGAATCGTCCCTACCACTGAGGATCCTCCAAATAAACTTCGATATCATCACCTTACTCTGGAGGCGAAAATCCAGCATTCCAAGACCACCAGCTGCCTTAGGCTTAATGCACTTCTCCCAAGCTACCTTGACCACAGCCCCTGCTTCATTTCCACCCCAAATAAAGTTCCTGACGATGCGCACAATCTCATCCATCTTACACTGAGGGGCTAATAGAGCAGATGCCATGTAGACATGAGTGTTACTAAGGACACACTTAGCCATAGTGATCCTTCCGGGCATGGATAGTTTAGCTGTATTCCACCAAAACAAGTGCTTCTGCAACCCTAAAATTATTTCATCCCAAGCATCTGAAGCGGAGACGTGAATTCCGACAGGGATACCAAGCAACCTTGTGGTGTTGCCATGCAGAAGAATCTTCCATGGATAGTCCAGAACACATGGAGGGATGGGGCTGTCCAACGTCCACAAAGCAGTACACTTTTGCCAACCCACAAGAACTCCTGATGCTAAGGAGAATGTGTCTAATAATAGCTTAGCATTATGGAGATTCTTTGCCTCCGCAATTAGAAATAGAAAAGTGTCATCAGCATATTGATTACATACCTCTTGAGAACCATCGCTCATTTGCAAACCTTGAATGATGCCATCCTGGGTAACCACCAAGAAGAGCTGGGATAATACTTCTGCCACAATTGTGAACAACAAGGGTGCTAAGGGGCAACCCTGCCGAATTCCTCTACCCACCACAAAGATATCAGACAGCTCGTCTTGAAAAAGTACAGTAGACCTTGCTGACGCATGAAGGTTCATGACATTTCTGGTAAATGACTCTCCAAACCCAAGGGTAAGAAGACACTTCTCCAAGAAGCTCCAAGAAGTCCATGGTATGAACTTTATACATGAATACTATTTTGTATTCTCGAATACAAATTGACACACCATTAGTATGTTTGCTAATGTGTTTTTGCTCTTCTGCAGTGTTTGGAGATGGCAAATGAAATCTTTAACGAACTACCCCCACCTGTTGTACCATCCGACTCCTCGGGTTCCGAAAAGATGCACTGTCGACACCCAATTTTTTCTGAAGCTCAAACTTGTAACACTCCTTCTTCTACAAGATCCTTCTTGCTCCTTGAAGACACTCCAAGTCCAGTTACAAATAAGCTTCCACAACCATTCCAAGCTTCTCCGAGTCCATCTCCATCTTGCCTACCCACCCCTTCTGCTGCCACACTGCCAGTACACAATAAGCTTCCACCAGCATTTGTTCCGTCCCCCGATGTCAACAAAAGCTACCCCCAGTTTTTGAAGTTTCTCCTGCTACAAGTACACACACGAGACCTGCTGCAAGCTCGGAAGAGTGTGAGATCCTCCACAACTTTTCCTTTCACGACTTCATCACAACTGAGGATGAAGTTGCAAAATGGCCACCACTTTCGAGCCGTGGACATCCAACAACACCTCATCAAAGTGCTGCAACTTTAAGTGCACCCACTACATCCTACAATCCCTCACCTTCTTTCAACATTTTGCCTTCTGTCTGCCCGGGAACAACTTCGCGTGGACTTTTTTCATCTACAAGTACACACCTCAGTGAAGAAGAGGTCACCCCTAGAGTGGAACTTTCAAGTGAGGATGAGGATCCCAACTAACAGCACAAGACGAAGACCCCAACCAACAGCAACAGCATTACATGTTCTCCAGCCAATCTTCCAAGAAGTTTAAGGTGGATCATACCATGCGAGCCTGCTCATCCAGTAGAAGAAAAAAAATCTCATGGACGAACAAAAAATGAGGAAAATACTGAAAATTAAGTGCTGCGCTTCAAATTGCTTGGGTAATTTTAACATGGCTAGACTACGTGCTATCAGAGACAACTACAGTTCTATGACTTTGGCAGCCCAAGACACCTACCTAGCCTATCGTGTAAGACCAACCTACAAGAACAACACCTTCCTGCACTACATAAATGGTAAAGAGGTCTGTTAGAAATGCTTTATACTTGTACACCGTTTAGGGTGCTCAAGAATGTCAAGAATACACAAGAGAATGGATAAGAACCCGAGACTCGATCAACATGGTATTCCAACAAAAGTTGTAACAATGTATGCCTTAGCTGCTCAGTCTTGGATGGATAGATATTTTAAGGAGACATGTGAAAAGTTGCCCAACTGTAAGGAGTATCATTTGACTGACAACATCACCAAGAAAGACATCTTTCATGAATACAAAGAGTCATGTGGTCAGTCTCAGCACATTTCTTATGTGCACTTCTGCAGACTCTGAAAAAATGAATTTGGTCTAGTCAAAATTCCCAAGAAACATAGAATGTCCATTTGCTCCACGTGTGCAGAATTAAAGAGCCAAAAAGAAATGGCAAAGACTGAGATGGAAAGAAGTAAGTACAACTTCTTCATTCCTATTTTCATTTCCTTAAGTTCTTTTGACCTGACTCCTTTGTACAGATATTTTGCAACAGAAACTTGCTAGACACCGTGGGCAACAAGCAGCAGAGAAGGAAGCTTGCTAAGCACAGGAAGAAAGCTCTTGAACGCCCTCTGGAGTACATGTCTGTTGTTATCGATGGCATGGATCAGAAAAAGACTACTCTACCTCACTTTTTAACACTAGGTGTGTCCCATGATGGACCAGAAATGGTCCATTTGTAGTGTTCACTTTAAAATTCGTATAAAATCAAAGACACAAAATCTATTGGAACCCTTCCTAGGAGTTCATATATGGCAGTCATGCTCCACTCTAAAAATATCTAAAATTATATACACCTCCGTTCTTGTAAGTTATTCTCTAGCAAACTCAGGGGGGTCAAGTACCAAAAGGTTCATGTTTAAAAAAAGTCAAACTGTCTTGACAAAAAGATTCTTTCAAATTTTTTGATTACTACGATATTTTTCTACACGAGATAGAGAAAAAGACACAAAAAACCACATGTCAATCCAAAGTTTGTGAAGAAAGATAGGGCTATTCAAACATGACAGGGTCAAAACTGTTTTCTATCTCCTCAGAACCATTTATGGTTCCCAGAAGGCAGTTGTAGTTTAAATACAAGAACTTTTACAAGAAAATGTATTTTGAGCTAATATTTGACATATAAGCAAATGACAAGTTCCTCCATCCCATAAAAATGTTGGCTGCTTTTGAATTTGATATTATAGCTTTTACTTTTGATTTTAATTTTAGGGAACTTGTAATAAGGATTAATATTTTCCCATACAAAGCAAAAATTACTCTATGATGTCCTCCAAAAAATCATAATGTGAAAGCTCAAAATGATATGAAACCAATGCAAAAACAAGCTCATAAAAAATGCAAAAGAAATAGTCGCAAGAAATCAAGAAAGGTTTCTGTACCTGAGACCATTACTGGTTCATAGGTCCTTTCAAAATAAAAAACTTCCTTATGTTAATCGATTTCAAGTTGAATTTTGAGATACGAATTGCTTTTGATCTACTTGAGTAATTGAATATGTTTGTTGATCATAATCTTGAGATTTGGATTAATCTTTATAGCATCAACTTCAAATATATCTTCTACGTTTGTTCTAGATTTATGCGTCAAGATGTGACTTTAAAAACCACATTCTTACAATATTCCATGCCAAGAAATCAATGCAAAAAAAATTCAAAGAAAAATATGGAAGTTTGTGACCATAAAAAGTCAAGTTAGAATGCTATGTGCAGTTCCACTTGCAGACCATTATTGGTCCACAGGACTGAAAGTTTAAAAATTAATAGAGGCAACATCTTAATCAATTTTGATCTCAACTTTTGGAATATATTTTATTTGTACAGTTCTTTATAGAATAAAATTGGTTGATTGGACGAGCTTGCATAATTTGAGGGCAATGTTTAAGCACAAACAGCTGTGAATATATGCGGTACTTATTTACCAATTGAATCTACAATGACTTCCACTCACACCTTTCAAGAATTATGTTATTAAAGGTAAGAAGCCATGGTATTATTATAGGGACAAAATGGATAGGGCTAGAGAGAGATATATGCTTTATACAATTGGTCTAGGCTGTGGACCATAAATGGTCCATGCTTAGAATTATATTAAGTAGCTTCCAAATAATATGTTATTTCACTATGAAATTAAAGAGTTATATTGTAAAGGAAGGCCCTCATTCATGAAAAATATAATGTACATGAAAGATGACCTATATGTAACGTTATCCTATAAAAACTCCAATGCTTTGTAGCAGCAATGGATATACTAGTTTTATACTAGTAAGAAATAACTATGTTTCTCCGTATTTTTTTGCAAGAAGGCTACACAACCTACATAGTAGACCTATATATATGTCCCTTGTCATATTTTGAACCATTTGGAAGGCATATTTGGAGGAATGTAGCATATTCTGTACAAAGCTGAGAAGAACACATCAAAGGTCATATGGTCTTATTGTTGATTCTCATAGTTGAACTTCAAGATCTTCACTTCAATCATCAACAAACATCACTAGCTATGTAAATGCTCAGTCTTTAGCCTATAATTTTAGAATTCACTCACATATTTAACCTCTAATGTGTTAATCTGTTTCTTTGAACATAATCTTTAAATCTTGTTAACTGCACAATTAAACACTAACTACACTATTTGCAAGTTGATAAAGTAATCTTCTATATAGATATAAGTAGAATGCATCATTCATTGCCCTCGTGATACTTAAAGATTGTGATTTTGGAGCATTTTAACATATAATTTTGTCCAAAATTCTGTATACAAAATTCTTTATAAAATTTGAAAGTTGATATAACTTATGAACACTCCAAAAAAACATGAAATTGTACTTCATATAGTTAACAACTCATGGCCACAAGAATTAAGTTAAAACTTGTAATAATAAGAGAAATAATTCGAAAACCGCGGCGCCCGGTTTTAACAAAATGGGGTTTATTGGCTTCCACAGATGTTAGATGATAGCAACCAAAGCTGAAAATATACAAATCAAAGTGTTCTATCATAAATAGGCGTTTACTTCCAATTTGAACAATGTTTAGGTCATCTTATGCTAGGAAAACCCAAGAATGCAGTTCTGGACTGTTGCAGAAACTGCCAAATTCTCTAACATTTGGACAATCACCACAATGTATAGGTGAGTTCATTGGTCTTGAGATTCTTCAAGGTCATTAAGAATCAAGTAAAGATTAATATGGCAATGATATATTATAAAATTGTAAGTTCTATTCTCAGATATAATGGTTTAAGTGGCAGTGGGTCAACTAGATCAATTCTGGTCCATGGATCAGGAATGGTCCCCGAGACACACCTAGTGTTAAACATTCCTAAAGATGTGCCAGAGGAATGCTTTATCAGGGTCCACCTTGTTGGTGCTATGGTCTTTAAGGGAAGTTTGAAGACCAAAGTCTTCTTGACCTATCCTAACTTGCATGGTGACCCAAACCTCACTATTTCAGTTCTTAACAAGGTACTGTGTGAGCAAGAGCATCTACCTCCAGTTCTCTACTTGCAACTTGATAACACTACAAGGGAGAACAAGAACCAAACACTTTTTTTGCCTCTTGTGCTATGCTAGTGGAGCTAGGGATCTTCAAAAGGTAAAGGCTGGGATTCCTACTTGTAGGGCACACTCATGATCAAATAGACCAAATGTTCATTGATTTTTACGTGAGTCTAAGGAGGAAGAAGGCTTTTGTCTTCCTAAACTAGTTCGAATCCTCGAGGAATCTACAGCCCCACACCAGCAGTTGAGCTCCTCAAAGAGATACTGAGACTTTAGAGAATTTGTTTTCTCTCTACAATCCAACAGAGAGCAAAATTTTGTGAACAAGTTAAATGATCTTACTTTTCAACATCATATCAAGTTTTCATTGAAGAATGGAGAGAGCCTTTTACAAGGAAAAAAATACACCACAACTCTGATTTGGAGTCCAAGCTGAGGGTTTAAGCTTCCTCAAATATGTTCGGATATTTCTCACGATTGAGCGTCTTTGAGCAACTACCTCTGAAAAAATCCAAAAGAGATCAAACGAAAGAAAAGTACCCCAACTTCATCCTTGGATGCTATTCAAGATGGTATTTCTCACGGGCTTCAAGTACTTCCACGAAAGAAGATCGGACTTGGTGGAGGGTGGAGAGAATTCTTTCTTGGAATGACCCTGTTCTTGAAAACCTAACTCAAAGATAGTTCTGCGGGAACCTTTTGTGTGGCCTAAAGCCGTCTCTCAATCGAGAAAACCAGGCGAGGTCCAAATTTGTCTTTGAAGTTGTACTTCGATGCTTGAGAAGATGAGGACCGAGTCATGTATCTTGGACCACGGCGCAAAGAATGAGCCTCTTTGGTAATATCACGAGAGATTACCAAGGGTATGCTAATTGCTTTACCAACCCGAGGAAGATGATGACAAAGTCGACCTTTTCGGATAGCAAAAGTAATTGATACGGTCAAAGAAGAAGGCTTAGTCACAAAACTCAAGATTCATTGGCTTCATACACGTTCAAAAAATGCCTTTGAAGGAAGATATGAGCTAGAAATGAGATCTGAAAAGAGGGGAAAGAAGTCCAGAAAGGTAGGTTGCAGGGATGAATTGAACCTAGCTGAAGTAACCATTTTGTGTTATGATTTCAAGTTAAAAACTGACAATCGTCTACGTCAGAAGACGATCAACTTACTCAAAAAGGCTTGTAATTATGAGGAAGAAAATGATGAGGCTGAAGAGGTTGATAGTGACGACGAAGATAACTCGAGTACTTCCACAAGTGACAGTGAGAGAAGTGAAGGAGATGAAGAAGGCATTAATGAAGAAGATGATATACCAGATCCTTCCTTCATTACTCCTTGCACTTTGTTGCCATGATAGATCAGTCCTTCAATACACCTCATGTAACTGTGATGTTTGCACTTTGCCTTTCGTGTGCAAGCAAAGTGTATTCTGGAATACACTTTGCCTCATTCGCGATGAGCAAGGTGTATTCTGGAATACACTTAAGTTGTAAATTTTGTGTGTAATCATGGAGATTTTATCTCCAACATTTGAATATACGAATTTTTTATCACAGACTTTATTTTAATTGTTTTTAAGACTTGTACTTCCTCAATTTTAGGGTTCTCTCAAAAAACATTGTTCAAAAGAATTTAAGTTGTAACAATAAACGTCACTTTGAAATGGTATTTTTTCCCTTTGCACAAAAGAAATTGCTATTTTGGGGGGGTCAAAACATCATTTTATGTCTAAAATTTTTTTTTGCCCTATTTTGACCCCTTTTTGATTAAAAAAAGGGAATCTTTGAGGAATATTCCTTTTGCTCCCGTTTCAATGTTATTCTCCCGTTTAATAAGTAATCTTGTTCCAAGCTTAGTCATTTTGCGGAGACCTTGATTTTTCTAATTTAAAAGCCAAAATCCTTGAAATCTTCACGATTACTTAATATACTACAAGCGTAAATAATACTAAGAAAGTTCTTGCCAAGGCAACCAACTTTAAAGCTGTTTTTCTTGCAATTCTATTCGTTTTGAAATCTATGCCAAAAGCTGTTTTGCTTCCAAATATACCCACCGTAACTTATGGCTGAGGGGCAACCCAAAAAACACTTACATTACATTCGGTTTAATTGTATGTTGACAGGTGGCATGATTTTGTAAGGAATGTTTAAGTAGATTTCACGTTCAATATTTCATGTGTCAACACTGCAAAGATGTCACTTTAGGTGACAGTCTCATCTATCAACACTGCCTCTGCGACTCTATGCATTGGCAGTGTTTCGCATACATTCTTGTATATAGAACAATTCCTTTGTTTATCACATGCCTATTCTGCTAGTAATATTGTCCAATTTTTTCCTCCACACACCAGAGCTTGATATGATTTGTTCTTTTAAGAAAATAAGAAGAAATTAAATTTTTGAACAAGGGGTCTATGGTATTCACCTGCCAAATATGAACAGGCTGTTGAAATCCTTCGAGTTCAACTATCTCCTTACCCAGGAAGAAACGAAGCTTTTTCAATACCCCTTTTATTTCTGGTACCTTCAAACGCAGATCCCGTTATCCAAAACCCCCAGTTATTTACCAACAAAATTAGTTCCTCAGCTAAGGTTGTTGTATTGCTCTGTCTTATGAATTCAAGCAAATCAGCTTCTAAGAACCTCCTAAAATCTTCTTTCTCTAAAAGAGCTTGATCCTGAATTTGCCAATATATATCCACTAGAAAAAGTGCCCAGCGTTGCTGGGCTTTTGTCATGTGTAAGCTCAAAACTAACTAAGATATTGGTGGATTTAAGTTTACGATGTACGAAGGAAAAAAATGGCATCCAACGTTGCTGTGAAAAGTTGGTAACTTCTAAATGATAATCCTACAAACTCATTTTGGAGAGTGCTACCGTATGGCACACTTGTTGCAACAAAGTGTGCTTGTATTTTATGTGATTACAAAATGTTTTAACATTAAGAACGTGTGCAAATATTCTTTCAATCATTATACAGTATTATCTACAAATGAAAATTGGCATCTTGAAATCCAAGAAGCAAAGAATTTATATTGTTTCAAAGCCTTTGTGTGCTTGAGAGAGGCATGTTTGTAGAGGGAAGTCAGGGGGCATCTTTGCAATAATCATAAGTAATTGCTCTAACCTAGTTAAGTCTGTAAATATCCTTGTCACCTGATAAGAAGCCTATCTCCACCAATCTCATCTGAATTGCTGCAAGCACCTCCGGCACCAACAAAGTCACCGGTGCATTTGCAAGCATTAATGTCTCTGAGAGGCGATCTGAGAGAGCAAAACTCCACTTGATCTTCTCAAAGGCCACCTCTGGTTGCCCAATGTCTCCCTTTCAAAGGCTAGGTTAAACCCCCATGGGCTGAGTGTGTTGGTCATCATGGTTGTTTGTCTCCGAACACATCCGTTGAATTACGAGCAAAGGAATATGATTAGGATGTGCTTAAAACCATAAAATAAAATTTCAAATTAGCCCAGAAAAAAAAATAGGCCATAAATAGTGGGAAGTTACTATCCCGACAAATTAATACAAACCAATTTGATCTTCATATTGAAGTACCTGGATTGAAAACCAAGATGCTTGATCCAGCACCAACTGCAGTCTTGTTATTATCTAAATATCTCAATTACCAGGGCCCATTGGCATAACTTGTATCAAAAATCAAGTTTGGTTTGATGGGAAAAGGGATGTTTGTGTGCTGCAAAGGCAGGTTGCAGCAGGATCAAAATAAAAACTGCTATCTATGATATCCAATTTTCTCTGTCTCAAAATTGAGTAAGAATATAGCGTAATAAATGAATGAATTGATTGTTTACAGGAAACTCAGAATCCAGTGACTTGTACATCTCAATATCCATATATCATTGAAATAATATTGCCTTCTCCCCCTTATGCTTGTACAAACCAAAGGCATGGTTAGCGGCCTCCTCGCCAACAGCAAAGCCAACTGCCGCCCCTCCAACCAAGCCTAAAAAGGCACCTGCCATACAGTAGAAAGTCTAAACATTAAGAGAATTTAGGCAGAGTCAATTATCAGTTACAATCATAAAGAAAAAGGAGGTGACTTGTCAAGGTGCTAATGTAAGGCTGAAGGTAACTGTTATGAAAAAGCTAGCATATGGCTCTAACTTATATCAAAACTTCAACAGTAATGAAGCAGCCACAAAAGGATGAACACAACGAAGATGTGATGATTACCTTTGCAAACTAAAAATCTCTAACTATCTCCATACCTCATTAACAGAGAACCTGTACACTTCTCCAACCAACCCATCATGTCATTGCTGCAATTATAGCATACATGCTATTTCCAAGTGCTCAACTAATGCTCAAGTATAATAATCATATAAGTAACCTTTCACTACTGACTCGTATAACATTGTATATGTCTTGAGGCGCATCAATCCTCCCTGCCATCTTGATGCAGAGAGTGCCCAGTCAAGTATTAAATTCCATGTTGCAGGCTTTTGAATGCAGGCTATTTTTGCAACATAGACAGGAACAAAGATGAAAAAGCCCTTTCTGAAAAAAAAATCATCTGTCAGCACTCAGTAAAACGAAAAGAAGGCCTTGTAGTTGCTTTGTCAGCATTCAGTAAAAGACCTTGTGGTTGACTTTGACAGTTCGATCCATCTATCCTCAAGCAAGGGTAAAAAGGGCTATCCAGAAAAATGTCTTAGTGATGTACTTAAAAGTCATCATAGGTCAAAGAAAAGATGTCAGAGCAAGGACCAAACTTCCGAGTTCAATAATATCATTGCTCTCCCTCAAGGACTCGGTTAAAGGCCTGTTGCTGCTGCTTAAGGACATATGGTTTCTGGTCTGTCAATCTACCATGATAGTTCCTATGCACTTTTCATGTAAATTCTTAATTTTTGCTTCCAAAGCACATGCCTGATATACACAGCTTGCCTTAATACTGTACTGTTAGTCATGGCAAATATTGTCCCCAGATTTGAGCCTAAAGATCAAAGTTCCAGGTTGAAATGGTACAACAATTCTAATGTGGAAGAAAACTCACAAAGGCCATTACTTATTTTCTTCTGATCGACAAGGCAAAAACTTGCACATATGGATGCCTCGATATAAGGATCATGATTAATTTGAGCCAAGTAAAAGGACGTACCTGGCACACTGTGAGAATACCGGGTAACACATGAAAGCTGAAGTGAGTCCGCCAATTAGTGCGCCCACGGCAGAAACTTGAGCCCCTTGCCTCATTAACTTTAGCTGTATGGATATTGTTACGTGAGTGCTTGGAAATTGAGTGCTTGGAAACTGGTTCCTAGGTTTCTCAACTACTAAAACAATGTCTCTCATTCTGCAGGCTCTTGGAAATCCTGTTTGTAACAGTACTTACAATAGTCTCTCTGCCAAAGCCTGCAATGCATCCAACACTTCCAACTTTTTCGGGGATAATCCGGCGATGTAGTGATGCCTAGGTAGTCGATTCTTGTGAGTTCTGGTTATGCGATTGATATACGCATAAAGCACATCCTCATCATGTAACGCATCACCGATCATATGAAGCAAAACTTATAAGGGAGACTTACAATATGACCCATCCTGATCCCTGCGCCAGTAACGTGAAAATATGAAGTCCCTTTTCGTGTCAAAAAAGAACGGATTCCGTCTGAATATAAAAAACATCTGAACTATAAACTGAACAATCCGAGAAACTGACACATGAACAACCTTTTGAAATATTTAGGATCAAATGTTCCATAACAATGTCCAGAATGACCATCTATATGTTCCACCAGCTCCAAATCACTGTTAATGTATCCCATCGTAAATATAATTCCAGTAAAGCAATAGAATTTGGATTTCGGGTAAAATTTTACTAAGGAAATCTTTGATGCGTCTTGATATCTTTGGGACTTGTCCAAACTTATTATCATCTCAAAAGTCATATCACGAGTTAGCATCAACAACTCCAGCGGGCTTCATGATTGTTCCCTTGTCTGCTTGCTACACGAGCATCATCTAGTGTTTAATTGGCATCAGATTGTATCTAAATGTAACAGGCAGCTTGGTATACATAATGCATTGTGAGTATTAAACACATGTTGGCATCGCACTTAAAAAGAGCAAATTGCGGAGGAAAAGAAGCGTGAAAGGTAGAGCCACAAAGAGATATTGTTTCATTTACCTGGTGGATGCACAGCGTCTCAACTCAAGCATGTTATCATCAATGGCAGCTCCGTCAAATGGGATGATCGTTTTTCCAAAATGTTCCCCCGAGCTGCCTGCCGTGAGAACCACCATTTAGTTGCAGAAATCACCATTTACTTGGGAGAAGCAAAATGCAAGGGGGTTCAAAGCTTACCATTTTGGCATCGGAAGGGCTTGCGCCTGAATGCCTCATCCAACAGCTCTAATTCCACAGTTTGCCGATCCCAAGCTCCAGGCCCAACCATCGATTATCTTAGTTCTGTACCCAAATAGAAAAGAAGCAGGCATAAGGATTTGGGCAGACCTTTGCATTGCTAACATGCTGAATCAGAATAGCATCCTCTGCTCATGTGCTTTAAATGGTGTGCATGATATATGTACGTACGTTAAAATGAATAGTGGCCAAAGCATACCGAGAGTTATGAAGGCCTCTTATGTTAAAACCTTGCTACCTATCTACAGGAAGTATAGATCTACAGCAAAGGCCTGTTCTTGGGCATCCACAGACAAATGCACCATGTCCACTGTTTTAGAAGCTAGATTATGTATTTATTTATGTTCTTCAGCTGTAATAAATAAGGGCAGAACCCTGCTGCCACAGAAAGCACTGTGTCCAGGGCACCAGTAAAGCTATTTGATGAAGCGACCCTTATCTTTGGCACCAGAAAAATGAAATGAATGAAGAAGAACAAAGCAAACGTTGCAATAAAACTAAGCTCCAAGTAAAGCAGAAGTAGAATTTCTAGGAAATAAGCCCAACGGAAATCAAAGCAGACGTGTGAATGTAGCATGACCTGCAAATGCAGCATGGCCAAGGCTGCACCTCCAGATGCATTCACAACAGAATAATGATCTGCATCTGTAAAAACCTGTGTCAGTAAGGACCTATGGCCATTGCATTAGCCATTATAAAGAAGGTGGCGCACAAATATAAAGAGGTCTACGTCATCCCAGTCAACCACAGCTTCAAAAGCATCTTCATAATCGTCGACAACAAAATAAATATCTGGATAACTGGTATGGTTTCTAAAGCCTGTGCAATAACAATAATGGTAATCAATAAACATACAGTTAATGGCTAAAAATAAATTAAGCATATGGATTTTCTTGAGGTTCAACCCAAACCATGTAGCACACTTGCTTCTAGCTCTGTTGTCTGTGTCTTTGAGCAAAACCAAACAAACAAAAGCCTTTGCCTGCCTTAAATGACGTGCATACTAATGCATGATATAACTGCTAGAAAATGTACATACTTTACAATGAACAGTGGCCAAAGCATAGCATACAGAGAGTTATGATGGCCTCTTATGTCAAAACCCTGCTGCCTATCCACAGGAAGTATATATCTACAGCAAAGGCACGTTATTGGGCCCATCTATAGACAAATGCAACGTGACCACTGTTTTAGAAGCTGGATTATATATTTATTAATGTTATCCTGTTGCAATAAATAAGGGCAAAACCCTAATGCCACAGAACGCACTGTGTCCAGGGCACCAATAAAGCTATTTAATGAAACGACCCTTATCTTTGGCACCAGAAAAATGAAATGGGTGAAGCCATTCTGTGTAAGCAATACCAAATCATCCTCAAGAATATAAACATAATCAAAAATCTTACCTCACTGGCTCTGCTACGAATATATACCAACATCGATTTAAACATCAGTCTTGTTTCTGATATGTGCCCTCCAAGAGGAAGTAATTCCAAGATCTTGGAACCAAGTTCTCATTTTGATGAGATCCGGGCTGTCTGCATAAATCGGCGGGAATCAAAGAGAAACATATGGAATGAGGCGGTTTGCACAAACAACTCTCTGGAGGATCTGCGAGAACCTTGATCTAAGACTGCTTTTATTTTAAAACAAGGACAGAAATCTTGGGATTCAATACACAAAAACGGCCTAAAGCAGGGCTTTTGCTGCTCGAATCATAGGGTCAGGGCTGGATTCACGCCGAAGCTGGATTAAAACAGGTTTTACAGGTAGAACAGGAGTTTCGAGACACAGATCCAAGTGGAAACACAGGCGCTTTGGCTTGTATGGCGTTGAGCCGGGCTGCGACCCATGGCAAACATTCGTTTTGTCTTCTCGACACATTGTTGCTCTAGGTTCCAAATGGCCAGAGTATATTTTTGTCGGTCATGGGCATATCCACAATATATCCCCCAAAAGCCCACCTAAGCGAAGGTTCCCCCAATTCTTGAGGGCAAACCAAAAAATCATAGATTCTAAGATAAAAAATAATCACATAAGCTCACTGGGTATATTGGTTAATGTAGACATCGAATTTTTTTGGTAGAGGCTTGAAACCCCCTATTTCATGTTACGAAACCTTAGACAATGCCATTATAGAGTTTGGTGTTGCATCAAAACCTTAAGCAAACTTCGTATTTGACATTTCAAAATCATAAGCGTCCCCAATCATAATTGAGCATAAAGCGAAGCGAGATGTGCCGAGAGGTTCCAACATACGATCACGGCCATAGGATCGGCAGATCCGGCGATTGTAGTAGTCGAGTGCATCCCATTTAGGCGAGAGGTGCCCGGAGGCTCCAACATATAGTGCAGGGCTGTGGGATCGGCAGATCCATCGATTGTAGTAATCGGGGTGCATCTGTTTTAGAATATGTAGCAAAATAACGAGGGGATATGTGGCAAAATAGCGGGGGTTCGAGGGAATTTGATATGGATGTAAGAATGACAGATCTTGAAACCATAGACCATATATCCCTACAACAATTGAATGTGTTGTTATAAAAAAAAAAAATCATAGATTTTAAGATAAAAAATAATTACATAAGCTGATTGGGTATATTGGTTAATGTAGTTTGATAAGGACATCGAATTTTTTTGGTAGAGGCTCGAGCCTTCTTATTTTATGTTCTGAAACGTTCGATAATGCCGTAATCAAATGTCAATATATAACTTTTTAAAGCCAAAAGCCTAACCTGAAAGAGAATTTATGTAAGGCTAATTCACAGTAGTTTTTGTAAGAGCTGCTCTTCTGCCTAAAATTTTGTGGGCCTTCTAATAGAAGAGCCCATGGAAAATTAAGATCCTGCAATCACCCTGCATCGTCTAGCAGGAAAACCCTAATCAATATCACAATAGAAACTGCAATAAAAGAGCCGAACCACCCTACATCCTTTCATTGCATGACCTATATGCAGCAGAGGAAATAGCAGGACAACCTTGAAAAACAAATAGTTTGAAAAAAAAGGGCGTCGTCATTTAGCTTTTACCTTTAAGTAATTTTTCCCACGCGTTGCATGAGAAATCACACCACGTGGCACCACGACGGTGGCATATTTATACTCAATGATGCCACATGGCTCGTTGCCATCAATTTGAGTTGAAAGGCAATGGCACAATCTCCCGGTGATTGGGGGGAGGACGAGGCAAACATTACGGTCTTCTAAAAGTACTTCTCGCACCAAAATGGCTTCGTTATTCGATTTGGTAAACTCTGCCCAATTTGTTTTCTATTGCGGGAGGTACTTCTTGCAATGGTTGGGACTATGATCTGGTATAGTTTTGTATGCAAAATGATATAATCGCCATGTGAGAGCGGCTTATTGTGAGAGCGGCTTATTGTGAGGCAGCTTGATGGATTCTCACATGTCGAATTTATATGCAAAGGTAAGAAAGCTTTATGAAAAGGATGGGTCAAAGCGAAGAAGAATGACATCTTTGTCGACGACACATGGCGTGGCGGTGATCACTTGCTTTCGGATGGTAGTATCGGCGGATCAATGTTCTTGCATGCTCCATGTTTTGCTTCGCGTATGTGTGAGGCTCTCTGCCGAATTGGTGAAGAGGGTGTAAAGGCGGTTTGGTGGTGAGGCAACCATCGGAATCAGGGTGGAGGCCTTGGATGAATACTGTTCTTTCTAATCTCGTTTTTCTGTGAGAGTTCAGCAATGAGAGGAGGATCATACCAGATGTAGAGAGTCTAGGGCAAAAGCCTGTGGCAATAATTCACGTTACGCCATGGCAAGGCTTTGAAATGAATCACTTGCTCATTAGTTATCTATCAATGTCCAGCATTATACTAGCAAGATCACAGGCAAGCATTAATGACGAAAGGCTAGGGGAAGACAATCTTGGTATTGCAATTTCTATGTCGGAGGACAACTGGAAAGGTAAAGGATTGGGTGACAAGGAAAGTTTTGGTTGTGTTAAGCAATTGGAGGTTTCTTGCATCATGCCATGGCCTATATATATAGTGTTCAATTTGTGAAGGATTACCTCGAGCGAGAGGTTGTTGGGGATAATGATTGTCTTGATCACGATCCATTAGCGATGGGTACCACCCATGACCCTAGGCAAAAGAGGAGAAGTATGAGTAGTCAGACATTATCGTAGCAAGTTTGATTAGTGACACTGCATGTGAGACTATGGTGACGGTTAGGGGCTCGGATTGTTGTTGGAGTATGCAATTCATTACAATAGAACAATTGGTGGAAGTAGCCACTTTACAAAAGAGTATATCGTTGATGAAAGGGACCTACATGTACACAAATTTTGAGCATGCACTTGGGATGAAAAAAGAAATCCAAATAGGAAAAGATACCCTTTGCTAAGAAAATAGATATGTACAAAAGCATGGCGAGAAAATCCATGCAATTCCAACTTCCTCATGACACTTATTGGCAAAAAGCGGAACGAAGGGACCGGGGATTGCTTTGCATGGAAACAATGGCTTGTTGAGACCAACCTCTAGGATCTTGGCTGCCACGAAGACATTTGAAAAATATATTGACTTCAATGCTTTTATGCCCTCTCTCATCCACAGGCACAAATTGCAATGATTGGCTTCCATAAAGATATATTCTCTAATGCATTTTATTGAATATTCTCTCATCGGTTTGTAAGGTCCCACACTTTCCGTGCACATTAAATAAAAACTCAAAAAAAAAAAAAAAACAACCATATCCCATAACACACTAAAACAAAGATTTTATTATTATTTTTTTTTTTTGCAAGAAAACCAATGTAAAATAATGTCATTAATTAGGCAAAAAAATTAAAAAATTAAAAATTAAAAAACAACATTGACAAGTTCATGAATACCATTAAATACAACCACGGATCCCCATAACTTGGTAAAATTTTTCCTTTTTAAAGGTTAGCTCTCGGACTTGCAAGTGCTCTATCTGGGATGGAATACACACTAAAATTTGTCTTTTAAGCTGAAGTGTATTCGGAATACTATTTTGTATTCTCGAATACAAATTGACACACCATTAGTATGTTTGCTAATGTGTTTTTGCTCTTATCTTGTTTGGAGATGGCAAATGAAATCTTTAACGAACTACCCCCACCTTTTGTACCATCCAGAGCTCCTCGGGTTCGAAAAAACGCCTTTTGTCGACACCCAACTTTTACGAAGCTCAAACTTGTAACACTCCTTCTTCTACAAGATCCTTCTTGCTCCTAGAAGACACTCCAAGTCCAGTTACAAATAAGCTTCCACAACCATTCCAAGCTTCTCCGAGTCCATCTCCATCTTGCCTACCCACCCCTTCTGCTGCCACACTGCCAGTACACAATATGCTTCCACCAGCATTTGTTCCGTCCCCCGATGTCGACAACAAGCTACCCCCAGTTTTTGAAGTTTCTCCTGCTACAAGTACACACACGAGACCTGCTGCAATCTCGGAAGAGTGTGAGATCCTCCACAACTTTTCCTTTCACGACTTCATCTGGCCCGGGATGAAGTTGCAGAATGGCCACCACTTTCGAGCCGTGGACATCCAGCAACACCTTATCAAAGTGCTGCAACTTTAAGTGCACCCACTACATCCTACAATCCCTCACCTTCTTTCAACATTTTGCCTTCTGTCTGCCCGGGAACAACTTCGTGTGGACTTTTTTCATCTACAAGTACACACCTCAGTGAAGAAGAGGTCACCCCTAGAGTGGAACTTTCAAGTGAGGATGAGGATCCCAACTAACAGCACAAGACGAAGACCCCAACCAACAGCAACAGCATTACATGTTCTCCAGCCAATCTTCCAAGAAGTTTAAGGTGGATCATACCATGCGAGCCTTCTCATCTGTGAGAAGAAAAAATCTCATGGACGAGCAAAAATCGAGGAAAATACTGAAAATTAAGTGCTGCGCTTCAAATTGCTTGGGTAATTTTAACATGGCTAGACTACGTGCTATCATAGACAACTACAATTCTATGACTTTGGCAGCCCAAGACACCTACCTAGCCTATCGTGTAAGACCAACCTACACGAACAACACCTTCCTGCACTACATAAATGGTAAAGAGGTCTGTTAGAAATGCTTTATACTTGTACACCGTTTAGGGTGCTCAAGAATGTCAAGAATACACAAGAGAATGGATAAGAACCCGAGACTCGATCGACATGGTATTCCAACAAAAGTTGTAACAATGTATGCCTTAGTTGCTCAGTCTTGGATGGATAGATATTTTAAGGAGACATGTGAAAAGTTGCCCAACTGTAAGGAGTATCATTTGACTGACAACATCACCAAGAAAGACATCTTTCATGAATACAAAGAGTCATGTGGTCAGTCTCAGCACATTTCTTATGTGCACTTCTGCAGACTCTGGAAAAATGAATTTGGTCTAAGTCAAAATTCCCTGGAAACTTAGAATGTCCATTTGCTCCACGTGTGCAGAATTAAAGAGCCAAAAAGAAATGGCAAAGACTGAGATGGAAAGAAGTAAGTACAACTTACCGTGAGCAACAAGCAGCAGAGAGAAGGAAGCTTGCTAAGCACAGGAAGAAAGCTCTTGAACGCCCTCTGGAGTACATGTCTGTTGTTATCGATGGCATGGATCAGAAAAAGACTACTCTACCTCACTTTTTGAACATTCCTAAAGATGTGCCAGAGGAATGCTTTATCAAGGTCCACCTTGTTGGTGCTATGGTCTTTAAGGGAAGTTTGAAGACCAAAGTCTTCTTGACCTATCCTAGACCCAAACCTCACTATTTCAGTTCTTAACAAGGTACTGTGTGAGCAAGAGCATCTACCTCCAGTTCTCTACTTGCAACTTGATAACACTACAAGGGAGAACAAGAACCAAACACTTTTTGCCTACTGTGCTATGCTAGTGGAGCTAGGGATCTTCAAAAAGGTAAAGCTGGGATTCCTACTTGTAGGGCACACTCATGATCAAATAGACCAAATGTTCAGCAGATTTTCTGTGAGTCTAAGGAGGAAGAAGGCTTTTTGTCTTCCTAAACTAGTTCGAATCCTCGAGAAATCTTACAGCCCCACACCAACAGTTGAGCTCCTCAAAGAGGCTACTTGAGACTTTAGAAATTTGTTTTCTCTCTACAATCCAACAGAGAGCAAGATGTGAACAAGTTAAATGATCTTACTTTTCAACATCATATCAAGTTTTCATTGAAGAATGGAGAGAGCCTTTTACAAGGAAAAAAATACACCACATACGGACTAAAGTCCAACTGAGGGGTTGCGCTTCCTCAAATATGTTCGGATATTTCTCACGATTGAGCGTCTTTGAGCAACTACCTCTGAAAAATCAAATAAGATCAAAGCGAAAGAAAAGTACCCCAACTTCATCCTTGGATGCTATTCAAGATGGTATTTCTCACGGGCTTCAAGTACTTCCGAAGAAGAAGATCGGACTTGGTGGAAGGGTGGAGAGAATTCTTTCTTGGAATGAGAAAGCTGTTCTTGAAAACCTAACTCAAAAGGCGATTCGCGGGAACCTTTTGTGTGGCCTAAAGCCGTCTCTCAATCGAGAAAACCAGGCGAGGTCAAAGGCTGTCTTTGAAGTTGTACTTCCGATGTGAGAAGATGAGAACAAAGTCATGTATCTTGGACCCGCGGCGCAAGAATGAGTCTGCCGGTAATATCCGCGAGAGATTACCAAGGGTATGCTAATTGCTTTACCAAGCGAGGAAGATGACAAAGGTCGACCTTTTAGGATAGCAAAAGTAATTGATCTGGTCAAAAAAAGGCTTAGTCACAAAACTCAAGATTCATTGGCTTCATACAGTCTAGGTACTTTAAAATACAATTATGTACAAAAAATGCCTTTGAAGGAAGATATGAGCTAGAAATGAGATCTGAAAAGAGGGAAAAGAAGTCCGAAATGTAGGTTCACGGGGATGAGTTGAACCTAGCTGAAGTAACCATTTTGTGTTATGATTTCAAGTTAAAAGCCCGACAATCGTCTCTCGTCGAGAAGGCGATCAACTTACTCAAAAAGGCTTGTAATTATGAGGAAGAAAATGATGAGTTTGAAGAGGTTGATAGTGGCGGCGAAGATAACTTCGAGTACTTCCACAAGTGGCGATGAGAGAAGTGAAGGAGATGAAGAAGGCATTAATGAAGAAGATGATATACGGATCTTTCCTTCATTACTCCTCGCACTTTGTTGCCATGATAGATCAGTCCTTCAATACACCTCATGTAAGCTGTGATGTTTGCACTTTGCCTTTAGGTTATTGCAAGCAAAGTGTATTCTCGGAATACACTTTGCCTCATTAGCGATGGGCAAGGTGTATTCTACAGAATACACTTAAGTTGTAAATTTTGTGTGTAATCATGGAGATTTTATCTCCAACATTTGAATATACGGATTTTTTATCACATACTTTATTTTAATTGTTTTAAAGACTTGTACTTCCTCAATTTTAGGGTTCTCTCAAAAAACATTGTTCAAAAGAATTTAAGTTGTAACAATAAACGTCACTTTGAAATGGTATTTTTTCCCTTTGCACAAAAGAAATTGCTATTTTGGGGGTCAAAACATCATTTTATGTCTTAAATTTTTTTTTGCCCTATTTTGACCCCTTTTTTATTAAAAAAAGGGAATCTTTGAGGAATATTCCTTTTGCTCCCGTTTCAATGTTATTCTCCCGTTTAATAAGTAATCTTGTTCCAAGCTTAGTCATTTTGCAGACCTTCAGATTTTTCTAATTTAAAAGCCAAAATCCTTGAAATCTTCACGATTACTTAATATACTACAAGCGTAAATAATACTAAGAAAGTTCTTGCCAAGGCAACCAACTGTAAAAATTGTTTTCTTGCAATTCTATTCGTTTTGAAATCTATGCCAAAAATTTTTTTGCTTCCAAATATACCCACCGTAACTTATGGTGAGGTTCAAGACCAAAATTCTAGCCTACTTAAGCATTTTCAAAAATGCCGCGACTTTTCTTTAGGCGGCTTAATACCTTGGAATTTTTCCTCTGCATGGAAACTATATTGCGGTATGTAATAGGTAATGATTACGTAGTCGGATGTCAATATATAACTTTTAAAGCCAAAAGTCTAACATGAAAGAGAATTTATGTAAGGCTAATTCCACGATAAAGTTTTAAGTAAGAGCGGCTCTTACGCTTAAAATTTTGTGGGCCTTCTAATAGAAGAGCCCAAGGAAAATTAAGATCACCGCAATCACCACTGCATCGTTTTGCGGGGAAAACCCTAATCAATGTCACAATAGAAATTGCAATAAAAGAGCCAAACCACCCTACATCCTTTCATTGCATGACCTATATGCGGCCGAGAGAAATAAATTTGGACAACCTTGAAAAACAAATAGTTTTAAAGAAAGGGCGTCGTCATTTAGCTTTTACCTTTCATAATTTTTCCCATGCCTTGCATGAGAAATCACACCACGTGGCACATGACAAGTGGCATATTTATACTTAATGATGCCACATGGCTCGTTGCCATCAATTTGAGTTGAAAGGCAATGGCACAATCGTCGTCGGTGATTGGGGAGGAGGGACGGAACAAACATCACGGTCTTCAAAAGTACTTTTCGCACCAAAATGACCCATTATTCTTTGATAAACTCTGCCCAATTCGTTTTCTATTGCGGGAGGTACTTCTCGCAATGGTTGGGACTATGATCTGGTATAGTATTGTATGCAAAATGATATAATCGCATGTGAGAGTAGCTTATTGTGAGGGCAGCTTGATGGATTCTCACATGTCGAATTTGTATGCAAAGGTAGGAAAGCTTTATGAAAAGGATGGGTCAAAGCGAAGGAGAATGACATCTTGTATGACACGCATGGCGTGGCGGTGATCACTTGCTTTCGGATGGTAGTATCGGCGGTCGATGTTCTTAAGTGCTCCATGTTTTACGCTAGCGTATCTGTGAGGCTGCCGGGTTGGTGAGAGGGTGTAAAGGCATTTGGTGGTGAGGCAACCATCAGAATTAGGGTGGAGGCTTTGGGTGAACAACGTTCTTTCTAATCTCGTTTTTCTGTGAGAGTTCAGCAATGAGAGGAGGATCATACCAGATGTAGAGAGCCTAGGGCAAAAGCCTGTGGCAATAATTCACGTTCTGCCATGGCAAGTTGTTGAAATGAATCACTGCTCATTCGTTATCTATCAATGTCCAGCATTATACTAGCAAGATCCTGGGCAAGCTGTTAATGACGAAAGGCTAGGGGAAGACAATCTTGGTATTGCAATTTCTATGTTGGAGGACAACTGGAAAGGTAAAGGATTGGGTGACAAGGAATGTTTTGGTTGTGTTAAGCAATTGGAGGTTCCTTGTGTGACGCTCCCTGAATCTATACGATCCTCCCATCGTATAAATACAGGAAATCCCCTTTCCATGGCACTCCATCACCACGAAAAGGCCCTCCGTCTAACTCGGACCATCTAGATAACTCCAGATGTCGGAGTGAAGGACACGGAGGTGTCATTCGGCCCACGCCTTCAATGGGAATCCTATATAGCGGAAGCGCGCATACATGTTAGCAACCAATAACATATAATAATAACATACCTTCAGCTGAGAACTCATATCAACCACATATAATAAATAACATATTTACACCCACCCAATAGCTCTACCCCAGGCTCTGACTCAGGGGAAATCAACTGACGGCTAGGCCACAAGATAACAACAGACGGAATTTATGGCAATGGCATTGGCTGGCTTAAGACAATGGCTAGGGTTGACCACTCCATCCGCCCCTCCTGTGCACACTTTGCAGATAAGCTGAATCGAGCTCTGGAATGACTATAGCCTTCCGCGTTGCGCAATCTCATGGAATCACCCTATGAGACTACTCCGGCTTGCATCTCACCAGTTGCGCTGAGGCAGGTCAGGGATGAATCCCCTCCCCGGATCACCATGGCTACATGGGTGTGCTAGAGAGTAGTGCCTACCATTGGCAACCCACTACTGCGTGCCCGACTTTAACCCCCAAAACCCACGGGTCGGATCACCACAGCGGGTCTCACCGCTTTTGTCAGTGTCAATCAACGATCTAACACCCAGGAGGTGTCGGTCCCATACCCGGCCTGCACGCAGTGACCGACCATAAGACTAGCACACTGTAGAAGCCCCAGTACCCGCGGTCAGCAAGGCTCCACCCCCGTTTCACCATGATGTCCGTTCTTAAAGTACAAGTCACTCCATAGCTCCCACAGCTAGGTGGGCACTTGTGCCGCACCCCCGCATTTAATAGGATCTAAGGGATTCTAGCTAGGAGCATCTTCTAAACTACTAGCTTTCAGGTCTCTACCCTCCCTTAACCCCAATTCATACAGGAGGAGCCGAAAAGAACATTCCATCCACAAAGTAACATCATCTAGCATTCATATAATTCCAAGAGAACAAAAGAATTGAATTTAACCATTCATCTAAGCAAAGAAGGGTTAGAATTCAATCAAAGACTCTTATCTACAAGTATCCTGACTAGAATCATAACTAGCTAAATCTACTAACCGGTATCTTGGCTGGAGTTATCCATCATTCTTCAGTATGTTAGCTAACTAGAACTGGGTCGGCCCCAGGGTCAGTGATTACGAGTAGCTAGCGACTTGGGCAACAAGATAAACTATAATTAATTCACCAAGTCGATTTTGGGGGTAGCCTAACCAGGCTTAGTTTGGTAACTATCCCCTGGCCACTCAGAGTAGATTAGGTGGCCCTCTATACTTGACAACTCCCCTGGCTGGTCAACTTAGTCAAAGTATATAACTACCCTTATTCTTGATCACGTATCTCTCTTTTAGGGTTTGCACTGCTTTTGGTCAACTATACACGTATAGTCAACCATATGACACGTGTTCCATGTTTCCCCATAACCCAATGGTTAGTAACTACTAGCTAATATAACTTCTAACGAGCTACTTCTGGTTAAGTGATAAAATATACTAGCCTTATACGTGACGTGTCACGGTATGCAGTATGTATACACAGTATTTATACGTGTGTATAGCGTACAAATACGTGGAACGTCACATTCTCCCCCCCTTAGAATAATGCTGTCCTCAGCATTAGTATAGAAAATAAGTGGAACTAGGGAGAGTGAAGGAGAAAATAGAGTAATAATTAGGAAGTCATTGACTTAATATTATCAGCAAGAGTGTAGGTGCCGAAGTTCATTTCCACAATAAAAATTATAAAATAAAACACAGAGTTCTAGGCCGTAGCCTTATCACAGATAACAGATGAACAAGCCATAACAGGTCCACAGCGGACCATAAACAGATGTAACAAAACAAGGAAAGAGAACTGGAAGACGCGTCCCATAAAGAGCAACTCGCGCAACGACCCTGCAGCATCCAGAAGAGCCTACTGACCTGCAGGTCGAAGTTTATTAGAGTAATGAGAAGTAAATAAAGTATATCTAGGTGTGATGTGCGGTGAAAACCTACATGCCTAGGGCTGGCGAGTTGATACGGCGTAAGGAATGGTTGTATTCCCATGATAGCCGGACCAATCGCATCCTATTATGTCTAACATGCAGGAAACTGGAACAGTTGGCGATTCCTGGGGAATCGAGGACTCTTAGCTTACCGTTGGTGTCGATTTCCATAGCATCGCGAATGGTGTGGCCCTGGCTTGCTTTCATAAAGTCAGGGTAAGCCCTATGAAGGTCTTTTTCAAGAACCCATGTTGCATCCTCCACAGGTAAATGCTTCCACTTAACCAGAAATTGTGGAATTTGCGTCTTCCTCGTCTCCTTGTAAGACTTGTCAAGAAGTGCCTCGGGAATGATTTCCAACTGATCCTCTGTCATTTCAAGGAGGGTTCTTGTGTCGAGGACTTCATCCGGGTCTGGAGTATGCTTCTTTAAAAGGCTTACGTGAAAGACCTTATGAACCTTAAGATGACTGGGTAGGTTCAACTCATAAGCTTGAGAGCCTACTCGTTTGACTATATCAAAAGGACCTGCCCATCGCGGTGCGAGTTTCTTGCAGTTGCCAATTTTGAGTTTAGCTTGCTTAACCTTTATCTTAAGCCAAACGGCTTCGCCAACTTGGAATTCACGTGGCGTCCTGTGTCTATCTGCTAAACTCTTTTGTCGACTGCGGGCAGCTAATAAATATCCACGAACCTCCTCCACAAGAGATTGCATATCACGAAGCAGTTGCTGAGATACTTCCACCTTGGAAACTGGATTATGCCAGGTATCTGGAGTAAGGCATTGGTAGCCATAATTAATCATAAAAGGAGACATTCGTGTGGACTCTTGCTTGGTACTATTATATGCAAATTCAACCAAATAAAGATAATCGGCCCACTGGTGCTGCTTGTTCGGGGGCGTAATTACGTAGCATATCTTCTATGATGCGATTAGTACGTTCTGTCTGGCCATTAGTCTGAGGGTGGTAGGCTGTACTCATAGCCAGCTTCGTCTGTATGGTGTGGAAGAAATCCGTCCAAAAGGCACTGACAAACTTGGGATCTCGGTCAGAAATGATTGTACGTGGCATACCATGAAGACGGAAGATCTCTTTGGCAAACAGGAGTGCTGCATCCAGAGCAGTATCAGTGGTTTGACATGGCAAGAAATGAGCCATCTTAGATAACTTGTCAACCACTACCAGCAACGCATCATATCCCCTAAGGGTTTTTGATTTTTTGTATTTCTTTTATAGACTTAATAAATCACAAGAAATTGCATTTACCATGAGCCTTTTTAGATACGTATTCATATATGCAAAATTAGTAGCCAATTTGCCAAGCTAGGTGACACCAAAAGTGAAGACCATGGAGACGAAAATACTTTGTGAGATGATAGAAAATTGCATAATTTTTTAGGCAATCGGAACCCCGAAATTATGGACACATGACACGAATCCCACAGAAAATTACGATTTATTCCACTAAAAACTTAAGGGACCAATCCATGTTTTTCACATATTTAATAAGTTGTGGTTCCATGTCATTTTATTATATCTAGTTACGGATGTTAATCTAACACTTCACGCCTTTGTCATCCTCGCCGCCAAATTACTCATAAAGGGCATGAACTTCACGAGAAAAATCATCATTGTAAAAGCCTTTGGATGATGAGATGGTGGATTCGGGGGCTGCATAGTAAAAACATTTGAGAGCACCATGTTACTCAAGAGTTTAATGAAGGTAGGGTAGGTGAACTTCAAGACCTTTTGGTTGATCCATTTCTATCGGTATCTCTTGATATTTCTCAATTCCTCGGCTAGCATCTCCTTCAAGTGTGGCGCGGATATATCCACTTTCATTTTGCCTGGTGTTGATACATCCGCGCCTGTTGATACATCAAACATGATATCGGTCGGTGAGAAATGATAAAGTTGCCAACATTGTATTAAACATCGGCGGAACAAAATAACGCCAGCGGTGATTTGCTCATCAGCGTTAAATCGGGGAAAAATGCGGCTAAGCGTGGTTTTAACAATGACTAAAACACGCCCGGGCGAGATTTCATTTAAGCCAAAAGAGCAAACTAAATCCGCAGCGGGCGTGATTTAATCGGCAATCGAACACCATTAAAACCGCGCCCGGGCGAGATTTCATTTAAGCCAAAAGAGCAAACTAAATCACGCGGGCGTGATTTAATCGGCAATCAAACACCATTAAAACCGCGCCCGGGCGAGATTTCATTTAAGCCAAAAGAGCAAACTAAATCCGCAGCGGCGTGATTTAATCGGCAATCAAACACCATCAAATCACGCCCGGCGAGATTTCATTTAAGCCAAAAGAGCAAACTAAATCACGGGGCGTGATTTAATCAACAATCAAACACCATCAAAGCACGGCCGACGAGATTTCATTTAAGCCAAAGAGCAAACTAAATCACGCGGGCGTGATTTAATCGGCAATCAAACACCATTAAAGCCGCCCGGGGCGAGATTTCATTTAAGCCAAAAGAGCAAACTAAATCACGCGGAGCGTGATTTAATCTGGCAATCAAACACCATCAAAGCACGCCAGACGAGATTTCATTTAAGCCAAAAGAGCAAACTAAATCACGCGGAGCGTGATTTAATCTGGCAATCAAACACCATTAAAGCACGCCAGACGAGATTTCATTTAAGCCAAAAGACAAAATTGTATCACGCCTGGCGTCTGACTAGATCCTTCTTTTGCTTGTGCGTGAACTCCAAAAAAGCACTTCGCAGTAAACGTCGACCTCCTCCTTACGGGAGATTACGATCCCTTGTTTGGTCATCTTGTCCGATTCATTCTTCCTGGAGAAGAGAAGAGCGTTAAGTCCAGCTTGCCATTGTCTTGACCCTCTTCCTCCTTGGCACTGCAAAAACAAGCAGAATTATGATTTAGCAAATAGGAGATCACGCTTGGCGTGAATGAAAGCTCGCATTATCTAATTCACGCTTAGCGTGAATTAAACGCTCATACTAGTCCAACTCCACCGTGGCTTAGGGCATCAAAAACGATTCCACATAACATAAAAGAGTTCAAAAAACAAACAGGATTGAAAGCTTACACGCTTGGCGTGTATTCTATGACAATCAGCAGTTTAACAACTGTCTACTTACGGTCACTATTAAATTATGAATTTCATTTTGGTTTCATTTCACGCCCTATCTTACTAATAATTTTGCCTACGATTCCTATGATACGTCATATCTTACTAATAATTTTGCCTGCGATTCCTGTGATACGAAAATCCTATGGTACGAAAATGAAGGGCTACGACATTTAATAGGCGCCACTAAATCGTATCTTTAAGGTATTTATATAAGCCTAATTCCAATTCCAATTCATCATCTCATCCAATTCCTTGCCCGTCATGCCGAAGCGCGCTCGCTCCCCTTCATGCCAAGCTTCCAACTCCGTCATGCCGGAGGGCTCCGCTTCCCCTGCCAATTCCAGTTCCTCTCCTGAATCCAAACGCCGTCTGATCACCCTACCCCTCGCCGAGGCTCTGCAGGGTTCGGCGAGGTTCCCACCCCTCGCAGAGGTTCTGCGAGGTTCCTTTGATCCTCATGCAGGTTCCGAAGATAGCTCCGAAAGTAGCTCCGAAAATAGCTCTGAAAACAGTTCGAAAAATAGTTCTGAAGAATCAGAGGACTACTCTGATTATGAAGATGAAGAAGACGAATCAGAGGACTACTCGGATTTGCTTGAGTCAGAAGAAGCCCGAGAACGGGAAAGGTCGAGGGCTGAATCGACAGAAGAGGAAGAGGACGATGATGAGGGAGCTGAATCGCCAGCAGCTGAATTTGAGGCCTCAGACTCGGAAGAGTTCGAAAACTGGCTTGAAGAACGCGAAGACTATGAAGAATTTTGTAACTGGATGCGTTCTTGAATGTAATAGCCCGAAAGGGCACAAAAAATGAATGAAATCAATGGCCTTGTGCCTTTTTTTTTTTCCTTGTGCCTTTTTTTGTTACTTCCAATTCCAATTTTGTTTTCAGTATCTAAAAATTTTTCTACATCTGATTAATACTAAAGCACAGAAACATCGTAAGAAAGGAATTCAGGGCTAGAATCTAGTATCCGGCTACATTGGCTTTGCAATACCCGGCTACATGCAAAGACATGCATCCAAAGACATGAAATACCCGGCTACATGCAAAGACATGCATGCAAGAACTTTTTGTAGCCAATGTTTTTTTCACCAATGTAGCCGGATTCTTGGGCTTTTCATTCAGATTCATGCTAATAATCTGTAAATTCTAAAACTTCGCAAGGTTAAATACCTGGAGTAGGAGCTTAATCGGCTACTGCTTCCTCGGCCGCGTCCGCCTCGACCAGCCTCGACCTTGAATTTTATATGAATCGAAATTGGGGGTTCCAAAATCTTCTTGACCTAAAAGTAGTCACGACCAAGATTACTTTAAAAATAACCCGTACGCCTTGATTTTTACTTTCAAAAATAACTTTTATCCCGCCTAAATGTCTAATCTCCAGTCTAATTCGAATTTTTGCGCCCGCCTGCTTTCATTATTACGTTTATCCCGCCTAATTTTTTGTGTGATTCAAATTTCTTTTGCCCACTCTAATATCCTATTTCGCGATGTCGGGGAGGCTTGGCGCCTGCGAGTTCGCGCCTAGCGAATCGAGCTCGAGGGATCCGATCAAAATTGTCATACCTCGCGGAGGCCAAGAAGGTATGTCTGATGGGGTTAAAGTAAAAAGAGACAGTAGAGACAAGAAATCGATTGTTAAAATTATGTGCAGTAGGTTACAGTAGGTTAAAGTATGAGACAAAGCCGTTGGCTGATCACCAACAATGTATATTGATCACAAAATTTTACAAAATTGGATTAGACTCCGGGATATACAAAAACGGGATCTGAGATCCATTCCCTACAATCTGAGATCCAATTTAGTCCACCTCGGATAAATTACCCGCCTTCCTGCCCTTCGACCTTCCGGCCCGGATTCGCCTCTGGCTCCTCATCCAGAAGGCCCAAGCAACTCTGCGGAAACCCTAGCAAAGGAGGTTCATCTCACAGAAACCACAGCACAGGCTCGAGAAGGAAATCGGGCATCTGGGCTACCCACAAGGAATCGCCTTTCGAGTTCTCAATTTCTAGCCGCCCAGGTTCTTGAGTATCTAGTTCGATCAGCTCATCAATTGCCTTCTCGAAATGATCATGCAAGACTTTCATCCTCCGTGACAATCCCGGACTTCACTTGCTAATCCCATAGCTGCCCGTGGCTACTGCAGCGAATTCTCGAGATGCTCCAAGTAGTGAAGTGGATACATAGGTGGTTCATATCACGGGAATAGGCACCTGCTTGGGAACAATAGGCCTACTTGAGAATTGGAATGCTTGAAGCCTCCTGATTTGCTAGGGTCTTCTTGTGGCCATCTATTAGAAGAAAGTCAAAATGTTAGTATTAACATGGAAAAGTGTAGCACGCCTAGCGTGTTACACTCAGATACATACTCGCCAGGCAAGACAAGAAACAGTCAGACAAGAAACAATATGGAGAAGAAAACAAATTACACGTCGGGCGTGTAACGACCCAAACCCTTGGGCGCGGAAAAGGACTACTACGCCCGTGTGATGGCTAAAGGGATTTGGATGAAAAATATATACTGCCCGGTGTGTGATGGCTAAGGGTTAGGATGAAAGAACTGGAGGCTAAGCTAAACTAAAAGATTATAGTAGCCTTGTTTTTTCGTGAGATTTAAGACACGTCTAAAAACTCTCTAACCATTCCTAATAGATAATAGAAACTAGAGTTGACATATATACAATGCATCAAGCTTGCTACAGCATGTTTGCTTCAAGGCAAATACTGCAAATATTCACTTGAAACAAAAAGAAGCAGATGATGTCATAGAAAGCTATTCCTGCTTTCATGAACATCATCTGGTTCCATTGTCTCGACTGAATCCTGCAGTATTTGTTCTAAAAATAAACCTGCTGTAGACATGCATTTCCAAATCAGAAATAAGTCTGTTTATAGAAATAAAGTCTTTAAAAAGTTTGAAGACATGAAAACTATTCATGCATGCTACAGCATTCATTCAAGAACAAAAAGCAAGGACTTATTCGAGCCAGAAGGAAAGCAGATGAAATTTATGAGAAGCTAATCTTGCTTCCATAAACATCATCTGCTTTCCTTCAACTTCGATAAAGATCCACAGCTTTTCTTCTTGAAATAAACTTGTAGAAACATCTAACACGTAGAAACCTTTGTAGGCGGTCGGGTTTGATTACTTATGTAGCTGAAAGTCGAGTTTGATGACTTATTTTAACTAAGCGAAGCCCCGCTTGGAGCGACTCAAAGTTGTTAGGCGGCGGATTGCGAGGGTCGGAAAAGAAGCGGGGCGAGAATTTTTGGAAGCGTGAATACGGTTTATATAGGCACAATTAGAAATCTAGGGCAAAATTAATTAGGTGCAAATTCTTAATTACACGAACACCGCGCCCGTGTCACGATATACCCGGCAATATAGCATCTAGGGAATATATGGTGAATATTGCATTTAAGGCATTTAGTATTTACGGTTTGCTTTTTATATCTTTTGCCAAAAAGATACTTTTATGTCTTTTCTCACTTTTGATCATTTAATATTTAAATATGTTTTGGATTTCATTTCCTCGATTTCTATGTCCACATAAAATGTGTAACGAGGCTTTATAAAATTATCACAATTGCTTGGATATTTACGGTTTTAACTAATTTAGTCCTTTCCCATTTTATTAATGTAAGTAAATTAGGCATTTTACCAAGGATTTTCCTGTTTTATACATGTTTCGTTTTAACTCTTTTTATGCCATAAATGTACGTATTTTGCATATGATATTCACATACTCTTTGGTAACTTACTAAAAATGGTGTAATTTCTCTAGGACTCATTGTACTAGCAGATCCGGGCAAAATTTGTTAATGATGAAAGGCTAGGGGCAATTTCAATGTTGGAAGACAACTGGAAAGGTAAGGGAATGTTTTGGTTGTGTCAAGCAATTGGAGGTTCCTTGCATCATGCCATGGCCTATGAATAGTGTTCAGTTTGTGGAGGATTACCTTTTTCCAGAGCCAGAGGTTGTTGGGGATAATGATTGTCTTGATCCTGATCCATTGGCAGTGGGTACCCTGAACCTAGGCAAACGGGGAGAAGTATCAGTTGTCAGACATTATCCTAGCAAGAGAGCCAAGTTGATTAGTGATACAACACCTGAGACTATGTTGAAGGTTAGGGGCTTACATTGTTGTTGGGCTAGTTGTATGCAATTCTTTACAATAGAACAATTGGTGGAAGCAAGAGCCACTATTCAAGAGTATACTGTTGATGAAAGAAGGACCTACATGTACTCAATTTTCGAGCATGCACTTCAGGATGAAAGAGATCCAAAAAATAAAAGATACCCTTTGCTAGGCAAATGGATATGTAAAAAAGCATGGCGGAGTATCCATGCAATTCCAGATTCATCATGGTACAATTACAAAAAGCGGCGGCCCGAAAGGGACAAGGATTGCTTTGCATGGAAATAATGGCTTGTTGAGACCAACCGCTAGGACATTGGCTGCGAGGGAGATATTTGAAAAATATATTGAGTTCAATGCAGAGTGTATGCCACACAAAAGCAGAAGGGATGAGAAGAGAACAGCAGTTGTTGAGAAAAGGTTACCATCACATTGTACTCAAAAAAGTATTTTGGAGGAAGTGAATTCCCTACTTCGAGAATTGGAAATTCCTCCAATATCCCAACCTAGCTTTAGTAGGCTATGGAAGAAGCATTTCAATCATGTGACCATAGCAACTTCAAACAACTTTGCAACCAGAGTCAAAGGGCTAGGATCTAGTGCACAGGTTGGACCTTCACGTGCTAGAGCTCAAGATCTGCCTAGAAGGCTCCAAGGGGGGTTCACCTTAATATCCCGTATGAACCATCTGAGTGTAAGAAGTGGGTTTTTTTTAGACTTTTTTCGTACGAAAATATATGGAGAGGGGTGTCTTTTTATCACATTTCACACCTTTCTGAGCCCGTATATTTCCTACATGGGCATTTTTCAAGATTTGATGAATCGTATACTATGGGGTTTTTTGCTACCCTAGGAACGCAGATGGCATATCCGTATTGTATATAGGTGAATCCCCCGGGGAAGGCTCCTTGTGCAACCCGATAATTGTGCTTGGGGTTTTTGATGCCCGGGCATACCCATGAGGATGTGGATGCATTTTTTGGCAAGTATAGTTGTGTACTGAAGCAGCACTACTCCAAACCCTATAGGCTCTCTCGTAAAAGAGTGCCTGATTGGAAGAGTTTTGTGGATGGTTATACCTTGGATCTTGAAGCTCATTCTAGGCCTCTTCAATTCACCACTTTCTGGGCGGTGCTATCATCGGCTCCCGATATGAGGATGCGTTTTTGAGTCGAATCGCCGGAGAGTTTCGGAGTAGAATCGCGGGAGCGATTAGGTAGAATCGCGGGAGCGATTCCTTTTTTTTTTTTAAAAAACCAATTTCCACGCTGGCTCCGTTGCGTGGCAAAATGGTAGAATCGCGGGCGCGATTCTACGCCACGCAGGCGCCCACGTGCCCGTCGGCGCCGCCCGCGATTCCAGGTCATTTTTTTTATTTTAAATTTTTTTAGTAGAATCGCGGGAGCGATTCTACTTTTTTTTGGTCGAATCGCGCCCGCGATTCGACCTGTGCTTTTTTGAGGCAGCCAGCCGGGTTCCTTTGCTTACTTTGGATTCAGCATTCCAGCAAGCGCCTTCTTCAGCAACCGCCTTCTTCAGCAGGGCTCTTCCAGGTCAGTTTGTGTCTTTGTCCGGGTGTCGTTTAGCTTAGTTTTCTTGGAGTGGTTGAATCTTGGTCGCGATTCATCCTGTTAGTTTCTACTTTTTTATTGCTGGAAACATGATGGAATCAGGCCCGTGATTCTACCTGTTTTCTATGTTAGCGTTATTATTTTTGTAGCATTATTAATGATACTCTGCACAGGTTGCACGCGAGCATGGAAAGCGATGACATGTTTGGTAGGGACCTGACCCAGCCCTCGGCGGAACTATCGGGTCCATCAGCCCCCTTGCCTGACTGGGTTGACCGTGGTGCGGAGAGTGCAATAGGACGCATTGTGTCCTGGTGAGTTAAAGCCCATACGTTTTTCCTTTGGTCACTTTGCTTAGCTGTATGGAACGGATTTACAGTCCTGCGCATGCATGCATGTCATTAGTCAAGTCTTTGATTGCCTGGTAGCTAGAATTTATATGCTGTTGGTTATGTAATAGGAAGTATCAAGGGTGTTGGTTAGCTGTCAGACGAGTCATAGCTGTTAGACGAGAAGGAGAGGGCCTTCAGGCCCGCCTTCAGCCAACGTCCGTCAGGCAATTCTGGATATGCTGTGCACCAGGATGTACACAGTATCGAAATAGAACTCAGAGCCATCCTGGGTGGTTTGGATACATCCTGAAAGGGGCACAGGAACATCATCGGAACAAACATAGGCATTTATGGTTTCCAGATAACAGGCCGGTGGGTGCTCCGATCACACGGCCAGACCAGCCTATTTATCGCACTCCCCAACGCCAGGCTATAAATAGAGCGTCGGTAGCACGGAGGCGGAGGAATCCAGATCAGGTGGCCCATATGCATGATATTGCCCAAGCCGGGCGGGACCGAGTGGCTGCGGCTCGGCATCATGTGTCCATGCTTCACACTAGCACGCCAGAGGAGCTACTTGATGTGTTCCTGACGCCACCCACCAAGGGGTCGCCGCTTTCGCGGGTTTGACACAGTATCGCCGGGTGACCGCCTTTATTTATCGTAAGTCGCAAATGAGCCGTTTTATTGGGGACAGAGCGTGGGTAGGCCCCGAGGATGTGGACCTGAACATACAGGTAGATGCGTGGGCGCAGAGTCAGGTCCCACCTCCGACGGGAGAGATGATCGCAGCCTTCGTTGTGGGGCCGAGCGTCGCGTCGATGCTTCACAAAGAAGATGGGGCATGCTAACAGGGGCAGTCCAAATGGGCCCTTCTCGCGTGGATGACTATCGAGCCCGTGACAAAGAAGATATGCAAAGGCAATGAGTGGGCGGTCTCACGCCGCCTTTCCACACGGGATGACTATGAGGAGCAGAGTGAAGAGGAGCATCGTCATCATGACGAGGATGAGCGGCAGGGTGATGAGGAGGATGAGGGTGATGATGAGGAGGATGAGGAGGAGGATGAGGGGGAGGATGAGGAGGATGAGGAGGAGGATGAGGAGGAGGATGATCAGGCCAGAGGCTGGGATAGCATCTCCACTCCACCACCACCACTACACGGGGATGGGAGACAGAGCAGTCCGCCGGCAGATATGTTTGAGCCTCCCGTGGGCCTCCACATGAGCTCACCGCCCCCGTTGCATATTCTCCGGGATGGGCCCCGCCCGCGCGATGATGTTGATTTCACAGATACGCGGACGCGCGGGGGGCGTGTGTACAGCAGCATCCTGCGAGAGTGTATGCCAGAGCCACTGCAGCGGCATGGGTTTGTGACCCCATTCCCCCCGCGGAGAGACGCTGGTGACCACCATGCCGCCTGGCACCGGGATAGAGCCCGTGGGTTCTTCTTGTACTACGATGGTGTGTATGGCCGGCAGGAGTTATACGCGTTCCTATTAGCTCAGCCCATGCGTGGTTGGGCGGGGCAGGGCCCCGATGGACGCGGGCAGCGCGAGACAGTCTACCCGCATGACCTCTGCATCCCGGCAGGCCTGGAGCTGCAGCCCGCCTTCTGGGAGGAGGTATTCATTTTTAGCGCGGGATATTATGATGATATCCGTGCTAGCCTGTGGAGCGTGTTGGACAGGAGGCCTCCTGGGTCCCGCATGGCAGGGACGGTTTGGGTTCGGGACGGGCTGGTTGCGGAGCAGCTACATTTCGTCATGGACGGCCCTCTCCTGGCAACCTGTGACCGGGATGGCAGAGCGAGACAGGAACAGGGCGTCCTGAATGAGGAGTGGGAGGACGGCCATGTACGGGTGGTTATCAGGTTTGTATCATCCGTATTTTGATCACTGACATCGTGCTTCTTACATCATTCTTTGCATTGCAGCGCTTGCAGACATATGTTGAGTCGGAGCCTTAGAAGGAGAGTCATCATCATTGACCCTTGCTTCTTCGCCCTCATGGAGGAAGCACGAAAGCAGCGGTCTGGCAGAGCAAGCGTTCTCGAGTTTCATGTGCCACTAGGTCCAATTGATTGGGACAACCTGGAGGTTTTGATTTGGCCCATCGTATCCACGTAAGTTCTACTATAACGTCTGCTCCCAATTCATTTCTTCTGCTGACGCCAGGGTGCATGCAGCGGACATTGGTTTCTTGTGGTCTTCATTCCGCGGAGCGATGTCCTCCAGACGATCCTAGGGTTTCCGGCTGGCCGAGGTGTCCTGTTTTACTTGGATCCCCTGCCTCTTCCTGAGCATGTGCGGCGGGGACACCCAAGGCCTAGAGTTGACATTGACAAAGTGCACCGGTGCGTCTCTCTCCATGCCACGCTTGATTCTAACTCGCATGCATGTCTGTAGCTTGCTCACACGCCTCCTTACATGCCACGCTTGAATGTAGACACGGGGGTGAGTTTCTGCGTGCAGCCGGGGCGCCTCAGAACCTGATAAACACGTTCAGGGGTATGGACTGGGTGCAGGGACGTGTCCCGGTGCAGGGTGACCACCACAGTTGCGGACCCAGGCTCGCGATGCACATCAGGCATCTGGTGCGTGCCGCGATGCACCCGGAGATCCCTGACATACATCGGGTGAGTTTAGCATGGCTTGTGTTGTTAAAGTTACTTCTGCATATTTCCTCACCCGCTCCCACCCTTCTGCAGATTCATGAAGGCATGTACACTGCTCGGGATGTTACCATATTCAGGGAATCCTTCTTCTCGCTGCTGGGCTGTCTCTATGCCAGGGCATGGTGGTACCAGCAGAGGCGAGACGGAGCTGCATGAAAGGGCCTGATGGAATACGAGATAGACGAAGATGAGAAAGAGCACCCGCCAGAGACTGCAAAGTCGAAGGCTCGGTCTGCCGGCCGAGCTGATTTAACTCACAAGTGGATTCGCGGGCGCGATTCTATCTGCGAATCGCGGTCGCGAATCTACTCGTGGGTTAAATGCGCTCGGCCGGCAGACGCGGGCCGCGCCGGGGTACGAGCCACACAGGATGCCACCGAGTGTCATCAAGGATTGCAACCTAAGATGCCGCGTGGATTGCCACCTAAGATGGCACGTGGATTGCCACCTAGGATGCCATCTAGGATGCCACGTGGATTGCCACTTAAGAGAAGTCAGAAATACGAAATGGCACTTTGTGTACATCAAACAGAAAAGTCAGAAATATGAAATGGCACTTTATGTACATCTAATAGAGGAAGACATCTCGCCGTGTCTACAGTAATTTGTTGTCATCATCCAAGGTCAAGGCGCGTGCGGGTCCGTGCGCGAGGCGGCGGTCGAGGTGGAGTCTCGCGTGGAACACTTGGCCCGGGAGCACGGGGCGAGAAACTGCGGACGCGAGCACCTGCCTGCTGCGTCGCGTACCCTGACCTGACTACCACATCCGGTGGGTTTAGATCATCACGAAAGTGCCTCATTTGTCGACGGATGCAGGTGATGTTTCTGCTGCGTTCATCTTGATCCCAACGTGGTTGCTCATCCCTGTTGGCCTGAGTCCGCCTGTGCTCTGCTATAAGCATCCGCTGCCATTCCACCGCCAGACCGTCGTACATGGCTTCATCCGCAATCGGCGGTGGGGGTCTCGGAGGTGTCTCGGCTGCCTGTTCTCGGCCAGGATACAGCGTATCCCATAGGGCTGGCTCATGCTGTGCCAGGAAAAGGTCACCCGCAATGAGATGCTTGCATACCGCATTCATGGACGGGCACGTACAATGCTGCTGCCTCATCAAAACCGTGTACACCTCATCCATACCCTCGCTCCACACCGATAGGCGAATATCGACACGATCCTCGACAGCTAGGGAGCCGGGATATTCGTCGAGGCGACGGAGCAGTCGCTGCGCAGCTGCTTGCCGTCGGTGATATGACCGCGGGCTGTATCTCCCAAACCTGGCTGCATGCACATGTGTTACCTCCATTAGATCATCTCATATGCCGAGAGTGGGTGTAAACGAACTTACCAAGCGTCCAGCGCTCCTTGCACCGTGTCATGATAGTTCCTCCTACAGGATCTGTCCCGTCTGGGAAACCAATAAGGTAGCTCAAGAGCGTGTACATCCGCAAGTTTACCATGCACCGTAGAGTCTGCACTTTCAGCAATCTCCAGTGTGACTCGACGTGATTTGTGGTCTCCATGTGAGAGTGGGGCCAGAGACGCCGATGGCGTTGCCATTTCCCATCCCATGTGCCTCCCCACAGCCAGTTGTTCACCAAGTAACTGTATTGGTCGAAATTGGGTTAGACAAGTCAAACATGGAACCGCACAGAGTATGAAGAGTCTCACCCCATGATGACATCGTTACCAGAATAGGTAGCATGGAACGCATTCAGCAGGTCCTGGTAGACCCCCGCATCGGGCTCGAGCATAAGTTTTCCAAGTGATGCCCATATTTGATGCCTGTTCGGATGTTGCTGCAGATACTTATTCATCAGATTGTCACGCCACGCTCGCTTTACGTGGAACCAACATGCAATGACATTTCCGGCAATCTACGCGCAGCGGTCCGTTTATGAGTAACACCCTAAAGAATGCGTATATTCAAAGAAGACTAAAATGGCTGGTGACAGACAAATACAGTACCTGAACTCTTCCAGCCCCCGTTCCAGCCCAGCAATGGGGATCATCCGCCACCACCTCTTGAATAGCGAGCCGCTCCTCCCCATCCACATCGATTGTAATTGAACGGGGCCGCACCCCCCGCATTCTGCCAAAGACAATGGTCAGTGCCTTCTTCAGGGCGTATTTTCTCTCGCCTGACCCCTTGGTGTGGGTTGACAACATGTAGAAGACGGGATAACCCACCCCACCCTCAACTGCAACAATCGCTGCATGTAGAGGTATCCTCCACATGTTGGTGCCAAATGTGGAGTCCATAGCCCAGCCTCCATTCTGGGAGTACTTGACTGCAGCATCAAGCATACTCTGGTCTTGGATGACCAAGACCCATGGCCGGTCCTCGGGGTTCTGTGCCTGTGAATTCAGCGGCTGATGGTAAATGACCACCCCGCGTGATTTCCACTGATCTATTGCAGACTCTACGCTTTCCCAGTCCGCGTTGTTCCCTGCTCCTGAATGCCTTGAAGAGCAAGCATGTTTAGTTTGGCATATGGACAACTTATGAGATGTTAACTAACAAGGCTGTTGCGGGAACTCACCCTGTACTCGGTATTGGTGGGCTATGCGCCAAACATCCTCTTGAGCTAGCTCGAACCGGTAAGTAACCTTTTCGACTGCTGGTACACTGTCCCTGATACGCGGCCCCTCCGCCCTGGATGCGTCCCATATGGATTTGGTCGTGCCAAGGCACCGCACCGCTTGATGAGCTGCGTCCATCAGAGCCGGATGGATGGGCATAGACCAGGACTCCGGCGCCTCTCCTGGATCATGGCCCGTGTGTTCAGCCCTCACAAAAATCCAGGCCTCGGCAGCATCATCTGCTCCATCTGCGGGACGTACAGTGCGAAGCCTGTATGTACAGCCGCATCTATGACTCCTGCGCACCTGTCTGTCCGTAGAGGTATATCTGCGGCGTGGTTTTCTCCAGCGGTGGCATGCGAAGTCCTCGACTCTCAAACGGCCGCCCTCTCCCCTCGGCCGAGTGTGTGTGTGCACTAGGCGCACGCGGTCTCGCACCTGTATCTCTTTCACCCTGGCAACAATCTCCCCCGCAGCGCACCTTTCACGCTCCCCAAAGTCCCTGTCGGACATGGTCCGCTGGGAACTACAACTGCATGCTCTCAGGCAGTCGTCAACGTATGCCATTGGGATGCCATGAAACCTGGTGCCTACTTCCCAGTGTGCTGAGATGCGAGCACGTGTTGTTGTCTTTGACAGGTGCTCGCCATCGTCGTCAAAATGGCAGTCACCTACTATAGCACCCCATGCCTCGACCCAAGGCACATGCTTATCTGGCCGGCCTGGAGCCCTGTATAGCCGCGCCTGCTCACCGACACCGGCATACAACATACCTCTGTACCACTCCCATCGTTCCTGGAGCCTCAAATGCCTGTGATGCCGATAGCGTTCTGGGAGTCTGCTCGTTCTGGCGTCTGATAGTGGAAATGCTGGATCTGCCCTCTCGATATCAACACCTCTGGCCATAAGGTCTCCCTGAATGCACTCCCTCATGAGGGCATAGCTGTTCTCCACGAAGACATAACCCTGGTATCCCCTCCCGGGCTGCTGAATCCAATCTAATGGGTTCGGACATGTAGCTACCCACGCCTGGCTGACCTGTGGACCAGCGCCCTCTTCGCTCGATGAGTCGGATGTATCATCATCCCAATAGTCACTCTCGGCATCAAGTGATAACTCACTCAGAGAGCTATCCTCACTATCTGCCATCGGCTATGCGCTGTATGAACGTAACTTAGTTAGTTACCCTATGGTAGTTCTGATAGGCAAAACTTACTGACCCTACTGGATATCTGGAAACAAAACTTTTTGGTTTGGAAACGAAACTTATCGCTTACCTGCTGTAAGAAAACTTTGGTGTCAAAGGAACAGGCGTTGGACTGTTGATGAGCGCCCGGCGTGAGTTTGCAAACACTGCTCGGCCGCACTCCTTAGAATAACAGGCGCTCGGCCGCACTCCTTAAAATAACAGGTGGATCAAATTATACCATAGAATCGCGGGAGTGATTCTACAGTAGAATCGCGGGTTCGATTCTACAAAATTCATGAATCCCGCCACGTATGCAGCGTGCGTGGCATAATTTAGTAGAATCGCGGGGCCGCGCACTACTAAATATGCCACTAATGCCGCGCCGCTGGCTAACGGGCGGGCGATGGCCAGAAACCGCGGGCGATTATAGTAGAATCGCGGGAGCGATTCTACTGCAGAATCTTACCCGCGATTCTGCTCCGCGCATGTCCATTTCGGGAGCCAATAAAGGCGTCGCTTTCTGGGTGGGAGATGGGATTCCAATATTTCAATGGAAGACGAGACCTTCAGAGGAAGAGTGGAGAGGAGGGGAGGAAATATGGCATAGGGATGAGAATGGCAAGCCTATGATGCCTCCAGGTAGAAATGTGAGGATTACAATACCTCAAGAGACAAGGAAGAAGGCTATGATATCTTTGGGGTTGCTTGAAGAAACTGAAAGAATTATGTAAATTTTCTTCTTCACGTCTTTTGCAATGTGTGTTATTTTGTCAAGTATTGGCTTTTTTGTGAATTATATGAAATTACATTTGCATACTTTTTGGGTGAAACGGGTAAATTTTATATGCTACTAAAAAGGCACACTTTGAAAACACTCCAAAAATTACGACATATTCTAAATTTATTTGAATGATGGTTTAACTTCCCATTTGGCGTTAGGGACTTCAAGAGGCTCCAAAACGCCTGGCACACGCAATTGCTCTGCTTTAGTCTGTTGACACAACTGACATTGCCGGATGTACTGAGCAATGTGCTTCTTCATACCTGGCCAATAGTAGCTAGATCTGATCTTAAAATAAGTTTTCATGAACCCTGCATGTCCAGCAATCGGGCTATTGTGTGTATCATGCAATATCAATCTTCGTACTCCCGATGTTTCAGGGACACACAACTTATCTTTATAATAGAGAAGGTTACCTTCCTTTTTAAAGTGACGGTACTCCTCCCGTTCTTTATCTGTTCTTGCTTCCTTGGTCAGGCTTTTCCATATAGATGCAAACTCAGGGTCTGTTGGTGTGGTCTGCTCAATGTCCTTGCCAAATTCACTGGTAAGGGTAGAGATGACATTACAATGAGTCCTGGTGAGGATAGGGTTGCGTGACAATGCATCAGCAACTACATTATGCTTGCCTGGCTTATACACCACCTCAAAATCATACTCCTCTAGAAATTCCATCCATCGACGCTGGCGAAGATTCAAATTTGGCTGTGTAAAGATATATTGGAGACTTTGGTGATCAGTATCAAGCTGAAAGCGCCGACCCAAAAGATAATGTCGCCAAATGCGTAAGGCACGGACGACAGCAAGTAATTCTTGGTCATGAGTTGGATAGCGTGTTTCTGCTTCATTCATCTTTGTAGAATCATACGCTATCACACGACCTTCTTGCATAAGTACTCCACCCGTGGCTATCTTACTAGCGTCCGTAGCAACCCATTTATCTTTCTGCGGATCTGGCAAAGTAAGCACTGGCGCCGAGGTTAAGGCATCCTTGAGCCTTTGAAATCCTGCCTGTACCTTGTCCTTCCAATGACTTGCCCAATCCTTTATCTTTTCATGCTTGAGGTCAGTCAAGGGAGCTGCAATCTTGGCAAAGTCTTTAACAAATTTGCGATAGTATCCGGCTAACCCTAAGAAACTGCGTACCTCAGACACATTGGTGGGAGCCGGCCAATCCTTTACAGCTTCTATCTTGGATGGGTCCGTGGCAATTCCATCTTCAGACACAATGTGTCCCAAATATTCGACCTTAGTGGTGGCAAACTTACACTTGGAAAATTTTGCAAATAATTGATGTCTGCGCAGCTTTTGCAAGGCAAGCCTAAGGTGCTGCACATGGTCTTCTAAGGTCTTGCTGTAAATAAGAATGTCATCGAAGAAAACAATGACAAATTCATCAAGATACTCCCGGAAGATATCATTCATTAGACGCATGAAAGTGGCCGGAGCATTGGTTAGACCAAAAGGCATAACCGTAAATTCATAATGGCCATACCGGGTCCGGAAAGCTGACTTATGAATATCTTGTTCTTTAATTCTTATCTGGTGATAGCCGGACCGAAGATCGATTTTGGTAAAATACTTAGCTCCTTGGAGTTGGTCCATTAGGTCATCAGCCCTTGGTAAAGCATACCGATTCTTGATGGTCTGTTTATTCAACTGGCGATAATCAATGCACATCCGCAGGGATCCATCTTTCTTCTTAACAAAGAGAATTGGTGCTCCAAAAGGTGACACACTAGGGCGGATAAATCCGAGCTGGAGGAGCTCCTGTAACTGCTTCTTAAGTTCCAACAATTCAGGTGGAGACATGCGGTAAGGTGCCTTACTGGTAGGCTTGGTACCCGGGGTGAGGGCAATCTCACACTCTACTCCCCTGAAGGGTGGTAACTGACGAATCTCATCTGGAAAAAGATCATGAAATTCACGCAACAAGGAAGCAATTTCGTCGGGTAACTGTAATATAGCTTGCGTGTGTTGATCATCTAGGTTCACTGAAGCGAGGATAGCAAAACACAATATGTGACCTTTACGCAATGCTGACGGACAGACATGCTTTGCATTATAGGCTTCGTGGGTATACCTGTGACTGTTACGCGTGCACCATTGGCTGCATTGAAAGTAACTGCACGCGTCTCACGATCAATATTGGCTTTTGCTGGGGATAAAAATTCCATTCCAACAATGAGGTCGAAACGGCCAATATCCATAAGTTCTGCTCCCAGCGCTATAGGGGCATCCGGAAACTGGATGTCCAATGTGACCCTTTTACCCAAAGTTTGCCGCTTAGCACCACTTGCCAATGTGACTGTGCGTGGCCTAGACTTTACCACTGGAAGCTTGAAAAATGAGGCTAAACGGAATGAAGCAAAGTTATGTGTGCTGCCGGTGTCTATAAGTACCATAATGGGCTTACTTTCTATCTGACCGACTGCAGTGATAACTGATGGTTGACTCTCTGGGTTATCAGTGTCTATTGCAGCAAAGATATAGGACTCACCTTGAATGAAGTCTGGAGCGTCCGAGTCATCTCCTGCTCCAGCAGGGTCGTCCCATTCAACTTCAGCAAGAGCTGCTTGTACAGCCTGAGTAACATAAGGGCAGTGTTGCATGAGATGTCCAGGTCGGAAACATCGATAACATGCCTTATCCTTACGGAGCTGCTCACGGGCATCAGGAGGTATAGATTGAAGAAGCTGCTTCGCCGCTGCTGGGAAGTTTGGTGTCTTCTCTGGTGTCTGAAAAGTAACTTTCTTATCATTTCGCGGGTAAACTGTTGCTGAAGGCCCCGGGCTTGGGGAATGACCCTTATATGAAGAATAAGGTCGATTGTTCCCACTGTTTCTCCCACTGTAATTAGGGCGCTGGTAAGAACCCTTCGGGGTATCCTCCTCAAGGCTAAGAGCCTTGGCTTCAGCCTGTGCCACGGTCTTAGGGTCTATAGCACGCACCATCTTCTTAAGTGAAGGGGAGAGTCCTTCAATGTAGCCTTCGACTGCCCGTCGTTCAGAGATACCCGGGACATACAATCGGAGACGCATAAACTCATCAGTATAATCCTGGACCGACATTTGCTTCTGCTCCAGCCGGTAAAAAGTCTGTATCTGTTGGCATCGATGGGCTCGGGGAACATAATGTTTCTTGAAAGCTTTGGCAAACTTCTTAAATCGGCATTTAAAGCGGTTAATGCCATGAGCTTTGGCATAGCCTTTCCACCATATCCTAGCCGACCCGGTGAGGTTGGTGGTAGCCACCTTTCCTGTATCCTTTTCAGTCATTCCATACGATTGCCCAAATTCCTCCATCTCGTCTAGCCAAGATTCTGCATCCACACCCAGTCTAGCTTTACCAGAAAATTGAGCTAGTTTCCTATTCTTCGGATCTTTGGTAATAGCGAGAATCCACCGTCTTCGATACCCTTTCTTCTTGGGCTTGGCATGGCGATGTCGAATCCGAGGTGTCGGAGGCATCCGATTCGAAGAAGAAGAAGAAGTCTTATCACGCGCCGGCATGTACTCTTGCTTTGGTGCACCCGAGGCGGTGCTTGATCGGTGGAGGCATGATGGGCGGCGCTTGCTCTCGGGTCCACATTCAACTTCTAATGGAGGGTGATGTTGGACCGGACACGCTTTGAGCTCTGCGCAACTTGGCGCTTCACAAGAGCCAATTCTTACTCGGGTGTAAAGGCGACCCGTCTCTGTGTTATTGGAAGATGGATTATGATTACCATCTAAAGATCAATATAACGCATGTAAAACTTCTCAGAATAGGCACGAATGCATTTAACCAAAGCAACACAGTGTTACATCAAAACAGAGAAGCTAAATTCGCGCGAAATAAAATTTCGGCGCTCTGGTGATCTTCGAGCTTTATTTTCAAAAGTTAAGGCGCCAAAATAACGAGAGCGCCGATTTCGGATTTTGACTCGATGAAGAGGTCCCCTAAGCTAATTTGAGGGTGCTGAATCCAATGGAGCAAGAATCAGGTCAATCCGAGCTACCTAAAGAAAGTTATGGCCATTCTAAATTTTCGGCGCTCTGGTGATTTTCGAGTCTTAATTTTAAATTCTATGACATCAAAATGATGAGAGCGCCGATTTCAGTTTTTGACCTAATGAAGAAGTTCCCTAAGCTAATTTGAGGATGCTGGATCCAATGGAACTAAAATCAGGTCGATCTGAGCTATCTAGAAAAAGTTAGGGCCATTTAAAATTTTCGGCGCTCTGATGATTTCTGGGTCTTAATTTCAAATTCTAGAGCACCAAAATAATGAGAGAGCCAATTTTAGGGTTTCTAGGAGATGAGTTATTCTAGGCTAATTTCTGGCCAGTGCAAGGTCTGGTGTCCCAAAACCATGCTCTGATACCACTGTGACGCTCCCTGAATCTATACGATCCTCCCATCGTATAAATACAGGAAATCCCCTTTCCATGGCACTCCATCACCACGAAAAGGCCCTCCGTCTAACTCGGACCATCTAGATAACTCCAGATGTCGGAGTGAAGGACACGGAGGTGTCATTCGGCCCACGCCTTCAATGGGAATCCTATATAGCGGAAGCGCGCATACATGTTAGCAACCAATAACATATAATAATAACATACCTTCAGCTGAAAACTCATATCAACCACATACAATAAATAACATATTTACACCCACCCAATAGCTCTACCCCAGGCTCTGACTCAGGGGAAATCAACTGACGGCTAGGCCACAAGATAACAACAGACGGAATTTATGGCAATGGCATTGGCTGGCTTAAGACAATGGCTAGGGTTGACCACTCCATCCGCCCCTCCTGTGCACACTTTGCAGATAAGCTGAATCGAGCTCTGGAATGACTATAGCCTTCCGCGTTGTGCAATCTCATGGAATCACCCTATGAGACTACTCCGGCTTGCATCTCACCAGTTGCGCTGAGGCAGGTCAGGGATGAATCCCCTCCCCGGATCACCATGGCTACATGGGTGTGCTAGAGAGTAGTGCCTACCATTGGCAACCCACTACTCGTACCCGACTTTAACCCCCCAAAAACCACAGGTCGGATCACCACAACGGGTCTCACCGCACCTGTCCAGAGTGTCAATCAACGATCTAACACCCAGGAGGTGTCGGTCCCATACCCGGCCTGCACGCAGTGACCGACCATAAGACTAGCACCTTTGTAGGGAGCCCCCACCCACCCTTGGGCCAGCAAGGCTCCACCCCCGTTTCACCATGATGTTCGTTCTTAAAGTACAAGTCACTCCATAGCTCCCACAGCTAGGTGGGCTCTTGTGCACAGGCCGCATTTAATAGGATCTAAGGGATTCTAGCTAGGAGCATCTTCTAAACTACTAGCTTTCAGGTCTCTACCCTCCCTTAACCCTAATTCATCTGGGGAGGAGCCGAAAGAACATTCCATCCACAAAGTAACATCATCTAGCATTCATATAATTCCAAGAGAACAAAAGAATTGAATTTAACCATTCATCTAAGCAAAGAAGGGTTAGAATTCAATCAAAGACTCTTATCTACAAGTATCCTGACTAGAACCATAACTAGCTAAATCTACTAACCGGTATCTTGGCTGGAGTTATCCATCATTCTTCAGTATGTTAGCTAACTGGAACTGGGTCGAACTGGGTCAGCGATTCTGAGGCGCTAGCAGCTTGGGCAACAAGATAAACTATAATTAATTCACCAAGTCGATTTTGGGGGTAGCCTAACCAGGCTTAGTTTGGTAACTATCCCCAGCCCTTTCGTGAGTAGATTAGGTGGCCCTCTATACTTGACAACTCCCCTGGCTGGTCAACTTAGTCAAAGTATATAACTACCCTTATTCTTGATCACGTGATCTCTCACTTTAGGGTTTGCACCTGCGCTGGTCAACTATACCTGTATAGTCAACCATATGACACGTGTTCCATGTTTTCCCATAACCCAATGGTTAGTAACTACTAGCTAATATAACTTCTAACTAGCTACTTCTGGTTAAGTGATAAAATATACTAGCCTTATACGTGACGTGGCACGGTATGCAGTATGTATACACAGTATTTATACGTGTGTATAGCGTACAAATACGTGGAACGTCACACCTTGCATCATGTCATGGCCTCTATATAGTGTTCAATTCTTTAAGGATGACCTCCAGAGCCAGAGGTTGTTGGGGATAATGATTGTCTTGATCTTGATCCATTAGCAGTGGGTACCCTGCCATGACCCTAGGCAAAAAGGGAGAAGTATAAGTAGTCGGACATTATCGTAGCAAGTTTGATTAGTGACACCGCCGCGTGAGACTATGATGAAGGTTAGGGGCTTGGATTGTTGTTGGAGTATGCAATTCATTACAATAGACCAATTGGTGGAAGTGGCCACTTTACAAGAGTATATCGTTGATGAAAGGGACCTACATGTACACAATTTTTGAGCATGCACTTCAGGATGAAAGAAATCCAAATAGGAAAAGATACCCTTTGCTAAGAAAATGGATATGTACAAAAGCATGGCAGAAAATCCATGCAATTCCAACTTCCTCATGGCACTTATTGGCAAAAAAAGCAGGCAGAAGGGACCAGGATTGCTTTGCATGGAAATAATGGCTTGTTGAGACCAACCTCTAGGATCTTGGCTGCCATGAAGACATTTGAAAAATATATTGACTTCAATGCTTTTATGCCCTCTTCATGCTGGGCACAAATTGCAATGATTGAATTCCATAAAGATATATTCTCTAATGCATTTTGTTGAATATTCTCTCACCAATTTGTAAGATCCCACACTTTCCATACACATTAAATAAAAACTCAAAAAAGATCGGCAACCATATCCCATAACACACTAAAACAAAGGTTTTAATTTTTTTTTGCAAGAAAACCAATGTAAAATAATGTCATTAATTAGGCAAAACAAATATTAAAAAAAAAAAAATTAAAATTAAAAAACAACAACGACAAGTTCATGAATACCATTGAATACAACACAGATCCCCATAACACACCAAAACAAAAATTTTCAAGATTTTTTTTGATGCCACTTGGAGATCAAAGAAACAACATCTCCCATTCAGTTGGAGATGGGCATCGTCTACATTGGCAAAAATGTGCCAAATATATGGTAAAGATCACTTACAACCACCTCTTTGGCGAGGTTATTTTATATAGAGTACTTGTGATGGTTCTCCAGGTGAGTAGTTTTTGAACATAGGTTAGGCTGGCATTTCCCTGAAGGCAGCTCTTCACATATGGCCATGAGCTTTTGATAAAAAATGTCCTTTGCAGCATGTGAATTGCTTTCATCTTTTCTTTGCTTCACGCATCTTCTTAGAAGGAATGCTCTTAGTAGCTATTTTGAATTGCAAGATGGGTTGTTTTTCCTTTATTGATATTACTGAACTCATATTTGCTGTAATGGATTTTATGCCTACAGCCTCATGAGATGCACCTTTGTCTGCAGCTGGCTCTAAGACTGGCTGCATTTTCTACCTTTTCCTAGTGCCCTGACTTCTTCCATCTTCATCTTAGAAGATTCAAGATCAGATTCACTACTTGATTGATCATTGGATATGAAACCCAAATGGGGAGGAAAGGATAATCAACTCCAAGTCCCGGTGCAATGGGTGCAATGGGCAAGCGAGGCTAGCTCTTTTCACACTAAGAATTATGCCGGGGAACTTGAGTCTATGCAATTGAGCTTGTGCTCTTCTTTGCTGCGAGCTTTCATCCAGAAAAATCAACAAGTGCTTGAGGGTATCCAGCCCAGGAAGAAGCGATGGACAAATGCCGGACTAAGCGTAGAAGCGGTAGCTTTTGAGCCTTTTCTCAGGTTTAGGTTCTACAGCGTTTGAGACAACTTCGACATAATGCCCTTTTTTTTTTTTTTCGACAATTGAGTGGTTTACTCCTCTTTATTCTTTCGCTCTTTTTACATTGTTATTGTTATTGTTATTGTTATTTATTATTATTATTATTATTATTATTATTATTATTATTATTATTATTATTATTATTATTATTATTATTATTATTATTATTATTATTATTATTATTATTATTATTATTATTATTATTATTATTCTAGTTATTACAATAGTTAAGCATCATGATTCTATATGATTGTTTGTTTGGTTTATAATAGTGCTTTATTACCATGTTTTAATTATTATTATTATTATTATTATTATTTCTATTATTATTATTATTATTATTATTATTATTATTATTATTATTATTATTATTATTATTATTATTATTATTATTATTGCCTTTGAAGTTGATGCATAGACCATTGAGTGCTTTTGTGCCATTGGAAATTGCGCAGTGATTTCCATGCCGTTTTGCACCATTGAAAATGTTGAGAGGTCTTCCCTAAAAAAATTGGGGCCATTCTTTTGAGAATATTCCTCAAAATTTGCCAGGTCAATGGTGGGAAACAAAAGATAAGCAATGATATTCTCTGATTGGAAGTCTTTGATGTTTTGGATGAATGTTTGTTATTCATAAAGCAAATTTGCCTTAGAATCCAACACTTCTTATTAGATATTATTTGATGAGAGACCATATGCACTTAAACGCCTTTGGATAAAAAAACAAAAAATCTCCAATCTAGAATGCTATGACTAAAAATGAGTTCCATCCATCAATCTAGAATGCAAAAGCCAAATTTCTTGTAATTTGGATGCTTACAAATGAGTTCCATCCTCATATTTAAGTTTCCAAACATACACCATCCATAACCACCAAGAATCATTATAAGTATATATTATTGAATCCAGTGCGATAAACACCCTATGCTCAAAGCACAAATCAATTCCAAGGGTGCATCTCATCAATCCTACCAGCCCACCCCAAGCACAAATCCAAGCCCAAAGGGTGCATTTCTTTAGAACCTAAAGCCTTGGTTTTATAATTTTTTGATGTTCCTGAAGGAATTAAAAGCAAATAAAACCAATGTTTTTGGACCTTTGCTTCATGTTAAAATTTGAGGTTAAAGAGAATAAAAGCTCTACCTTTTGTTTCATATTTTGGAGTTTACATTTAAATTTCATTCATGCTCCCCCTTTTGTGTATGTATCATGCAATTTTCCGGTTTAAATGCAACCAATCCTAAACACCAAACCATTTAAAGCCTTATAAAAATAGTTTGGATTATAGTCACCAAGATTCATCATTTTAAAGATGGACATGTTCTTAATGTATATTTAAGGTCCTAGAAGATCGTGGTTAAGATCTTTTTTTTAAAGATAGTGTTAAGCTCCATAAAATATCAAAACTATGTATCAATTTATAACATGGACACATGTTTCTAATGTATGCTAGACTTCCACCCTTGTATGTTATCCACAATATTTGAAGTTCTGGCTTAGGGTGCAAAATAACATCCCGCTACCACCTTAGAACCTGTAACTCGCTTGGTTTTATGTTTGGAAGGCCTCCCTCAATTGTTCTTGAATATGTTTTTTGAGTTGAGTTAAGGCACGTCATTGCAATGTGAGATCATTAAAAGATAACCCTAGGAAGGATTTAGAGATGTGATCATGTATTGTTGGCGCATCGGAAAGATATTGGAATTTAATTAAAATGCAATGTAAGGTGCATGATGGCTCGGTTTTGTTAAGGGCATTTTATGAACATGGACATTGCGTAAGTTTGACATAATAATCTATTTCAAAGCTTTCTAGCACATGCAGCCCAAAGCTTTGGTTTTATGTCTAAACCTCTTCAAACTTGAAATATGGTTTTGCATGTTCTGAAGTAATTTGCCTTGCCGAAGCCTTTAATCAATGACATAAGGAAAATTTGTGTCTAAGGATGAGGCATGGGACAAAGGGATCTATTGCTCCCGATGCAAAAACTATTTGACCCTCTTTGAAAGCCTTTAATCAATGACATAAGGAAATTTGTGTCTAAGGATGAGGCATGGGGCCGATGGATCTATTGATGCGGATGCAAAAGCTATTTTGGACCTAACGCAAAACTTGTCATCACAAATTTGGAAGCTCAAGAGAAGAAAAGCAATGCTGGACAACCTCAAAATAATGCATTGGCATGCATAAAATGAAGCATGAGGAATTTGAGAATGTAAGTTGTTCTGCTTCGAGATGGTGGTGGACTACATGAAATTTTCAATCACTTTTAATCGGCCACGAGGAACTTATATCGCGGTGGAGATTTAGAATATGGAAAGCGAGGAGCTCTGAGATGAGTCAAACCACAAAACTCGATGGCCTTACGCGCCAATCAAGATGATGGAGAACCCATGCAATGCTCCATAAAGCTTATGAAAATGCACATTTCCTTTAAAAGATAGAGAGAGATCACATGGACCCTACCTAACACATTCTTTGGGAAGATCATAATACAATTCTGAGGAGATGAAGAAGCAGATTTAGACAATATTTTATTAACAATAAAACGGAAGCACCGGGTCAAATATAGCCAGAATCCATTTGGTTCAAATCTGAAAGATACGAGAACCCGCAAGTTGCTAAAGAATCTTGCCATCAATTACATTCCAATGTTGATTTATGCATGATGAACCACAACATGCTTTACCATTAGCATGAAATTTACTCACTATATCCGTCACGTGTGAAGATGCGAATTGTTTTGTTTTACTCGAACAAAATTGTATAAAGACTTTGAAGGTGGGTGCGGGCCGAAGGTGGACTAAGCGAGATAATATTCTAGGTATCCAAAGCAATTGTGGAACCCGGTATACTTAATCGATTGAATATGCTAATTTGTATATGAAATGTAGAGGCAAAATATTGCATTGCTTGTTACGGCAACCTCATTGGGACTGATGTAATTCAACATGAGGATGTATTGAATCAGAAATGAAGAGAATGGAAGCATGTGCTTGACATGAGGGACTGCTTAGCAAGATATGTTCGATACAACACAAGATTCATGTACAAAAATTCGAGAGGAACTACGATGAGATTAATATAGTCACCCAAAATGGGTAATTTATGCTCATGTAACCCTTGCTCTCATTAGCTGACCGGTGATATGACTACATGTAGAGCTCTTTGGAGAGAATGTCTAAGATTGCCTACGTACAACTTAATAGCCTTCAAAGAAAGGAAAAGCAGACTCACATGCATTTATAAGGTTTTCAGTTAAATTTGTTTTAAGCATGTCTTGGCCTAGAAAGAATAGCCAATGGATGAAAATTTGGTAAATTATATATAGGTCCACTTTCGGCGGTTGGATGAATTTTCATTTGTATTTTACCTAAGGTATATGGTTCCTAAAGGTGCATTTTCTTGAGGAGGAGAATTATTCGCGAGGGGGATAATGCTGAAGCGGGTGCTAAATGAGTCCTGCAATGATGCTTTAGCAAAGTCGAAACAATTTGCTAATGCAATGTCCGAGACATATAAATTATGGTGGTTTATTTTTAGAACAAATATAAAAGGGACAAATTTTAGTAACTTCGATTGAGCATATGTTTTTAGTAGATAAAATGCGCTCACCGGAACCATACGCTCCCACATCGGCTCCATCATTATTCACAAAAGTTTATAAATGCAGGAATGATCTATATAGCCATGGTTGCGTACTTGATCTTTCCGAAAAATTATTAGGATGCATACACGCCGTCAAATTGGGGATGGGAGATAAATAGCTCACGATCTACACGAAGCATAAAGATGATGATGTAGCGCCCGGATGGTGATACGATGCATGCCAGTGTAAAGCAGAGACTAACTTTTGACTAGGCAAAATGAAAGCGATCGCCTGCTTACGCTTCAAAGGGGTGATAGTAGCGAATTATTGGGTGACATGGCAAGATCTGAGTAGTGAATGCGAACTTGATGACTAGAGCACTTTGCAACACTTGTGACAACTTTTAGGATTTTTATTAGGAATTTGGTAAAGGAATCTATTTCCAAATGATTAAAAAACAACTAGATCAAATTACTTTCCAAAATTTGCCATTATCATTTGCCACATCATTTCGGACCAAAATTTTTCATTGAGCAATGTATCAAAATTGCTTTCATTTATTAACAGTAATAAGCTGGCTCAACCTACACTACCGTAACGGATAGAAACAACTATGACTAAGCATCCTGAATTTAGAATGCAAAGAAGGGAACTATTGGATGACTCGTGAGTTCCATCTGGTTTTAAAACATACTACGGGGAAGTGAAACAATTATTCGTTGCTATAAATTTCTTGTAATTTGAGTTGAAATGCAAGTCAGAAAGAGCCGATTATTAAATGATGCAAAATCACACGCGCATAGTTTTCAAGACGATTTACCAAAGTCTCAAATCCGTGTCCGTAACCACTAAAGGTCATTATAAGCTATATATATTATTGGCGTAATCTTACATTGGAAGCCCTCTTTCAATTTTTGAAGAGCTACATCGATGATGAGGTCTATCCTTGTTTATTTGTTTGATACATTTATCTATGATTTAGGTAAAATGCGATTAGCATACTCAATGATGATGTTTCAATTATAAGGGTGCCATCAACTTTACGGAAGGCTCTTTGGAAGATCCAAGCCCCTGACATTACAAGGGCACGTCGGCGTCATTTATGCGATAATCAATAAAAGCTACATGTGATAAAAAGATTAATCATCGTTATAACAACTTCCTTCCATTATTGGCGCGGGAGGCCCCACAAGCCCGATTTGGTAGCGGCACCACATCCATATCCATTATTGTAGATGGGTTTGCTTCACCGCGACAAGCAATGCTTAATTAAGCGAGGGGACATCCATATTACAAGCGTGTAAAGATCAATTGGTTTAGAGATGTAGTCTTAGAGTTGTTCAGCTTCCCAGAAACTCTATAATTCATTGCCATGGATCTCCGGTGGAAGCGAGTGCCAGGATGAAGAAGAACATGATGATAACAAGCTTATAAGCTGACGAAGTGCACTTGTAATTACCGCAAGTGGTTGTGTGAGCCAATGTGTGCTTTGAGACTCTGTTATGCTTCAATCTTGGTGTATACATGCTCTTTATACACATAGAGAATAGCGTCCAAAGTCGTGAGCGACCCGACATGATGAGAAGATGCTAAGGCAAGAGAGGTGAGCAAGTGAGTCCCATTATATGGAATTGAAAGGCCCGGTTGCAAAATTAGGTCTAGCGAGAGTCAAGTCCCATCTCTTGAGTCAATATTGACTGGTAGGCGGGCGTCAGAATGACGAGGCGGGGCGGTAATTGATATAAGCATTTCGAATGCCAGGCAAATCGCGTTCATCCACCCACGCAGGTACTTTCTTGTAGCTCTTGAAGGATTCCACGGCCACATTTTCTGCACGGCGTATGATGTTTTTGTTTTGCGTTTAAATTTTGATTCAAAACTATTTGGTGGATGCTCATGGAAATCGCGTTAGATATTTCTTAGACGAAATTTCGGTTATTGCAATACGTGAAGAGTTGTGCGAGGGGATGTGAGGAGAGAGGTCTTACGGTGAATTACGTGCATAAGCGTGCTTTTAGCATCAATTATAACACAAAATCGAAGGCATGCGAAGCGGTACATTTCGTTTAAACACACACTATTGAATCACTTTTGCGAGCTGATTTCAACCACTATCGTGGTGATAATGATCTCAATCGATAAAATTTTAGCTTTGATCTTATCGAGAGCAATCCATTGTTTTATCAGTTGATTACTATTACCATCCATAGTGCAAGAGATTCGACTTTGTGCATAAAACACAACTGGCAATACTTGAGTGATGATGGCCAGAGAGTTTGAAGAATATTTACCAGAGATTACGGGCGGGGATGGGATTTCTTGTACTTTTGGGTTTTTGGCATGTAGAAATTCATGGATTGACTCAAAGACTTAAAGAATATCGCAGTTTACCTCTTTGGTGGTGCCACCGGGATGAAGGCACTTTGTTGTCAAAAAATGCATTTTTATTGGAACATTGTAAACTTTTTTGTTGAAATGTTCCGGTTAGGATAAAAATCATTTGTTAGGCTCCTTACGGAGAAAACTGTTTGGGCTCTTATTGACCATTGCATTATGAATCGTACATGTTTTCAACCTAATGTTGGTTACGATAGGCATTGCTTTGCCGATTATTATGATCATTGTTGGTGGAAATTGAAAACCAAAATCTCTATAAAGTGTTTTCTTTCTTCATCGGGCGGAGTTGCTATGTATGGAAAATCGCGGAGAATACTAAGATCAATAGCATGAAGCTTCATAGCACCCTTGAGCTTCATAGCACCCTTAGTTCAAGGAAGCGGGGATTTTTCTTATGTTATGCAAAGAAGTTGGTCTTTTATTTATGCTCTTAGGAATTGAGTAGGGAGAGGTTTTTGACATCAAACATGGAGCAATTATTTGGGCTGACTATGCTTGGAAGGCCGGGCTATTAATGAAATTTTGTTTACAATATAGGAAGAATCTTTGATTTATATTATCCACGTATTCTTGAGGTAATGCTGATATATTGTTGTTATATGGAAGGGCTGGGGTGACGCAAAGCGGATGTAAAACCTTCAAAACTAATACGTAGTTGCTAGTTCGTGGTAAGTGTGGCACTATGTGTTTACATGCATGTTGTGGTGCCGCAAGGAATTGGAATATTGACACACCCGTGAAGAAGGAGATAAAAGCAAAAAGGCATGGAACAGATCTTAAGAGAGTTATATATTTGTGGGCGTGTTTTGGTTTAGGATAGAGAATGAGATGTCCTATTTTAGAGACCCATGTCCCTAATTTTTCAAAGGTCCACATAACTAGTTCGAGCACAAGCCCGGTGCATTTGCTCCTTTAGTTCCGTCCTTGAGATGAGCACTACACATAGCACCCTCTCACTTGAAGCCTTGGATGAGCACCTACATCTTTTCCTCTCTTGAAAGTGTCTACCATATGATGAATCTCTTGGTTGGCTATATTTAGATTTGATTTAGCTCTGGGTTGTGAAATGGAGGCTTTTTGTAATCCTTTGGAACTCTCTTTGGAGTGCTTTAGTTTTTCATCTAATAGGTACATCAACTAGGTCTTATTCGTCTTTAAGAGGTTGCATCTACTCCTCACTTAAGATGGTTGATTAGCTTTTGGGAATGTAGTGATTCACAATCCTACTCTTTTGCACTTGGGCCTTGTAGCTTCTACAGCAAAAGCGAAACTCTAAGACATTAGAAGTTTCGCCCGGACATCGGTGTTAAAGTGCTCCATGATTCTCTTGCCGTCAAAGCTCCTTGACATGAGAATATTACACTTTGCTCAACAACTTGGGACTTCCATCACTTAGTAGTTTATGTTAGTTTGTACTTACAAAAGAAAAGTGTAAAGAGTAGCTACAAAGCGAAAAATGGAAACAATCTAGTAAGTAGGACTAAATGTTTTTCTATTCCAAATAGAGACAGCAAAAGGCCCAACATGAGCCTTAAGGCGGTTAGGCTTAAATTTAGACATTTGTTTAGCTTAGATTGTTTTGCATTTTTTTTTTTTTTTTAGGCATAGTTTGTACCTTCTATAACAAAACGTCAAAGACTATTGGATATTAACATTATTGAACATAGTTTTTAGCTTGATTGGAGCTTTGCATGGAATTGGTACTACAGAGTCTTTTTAGAATATAGCCGTAGAATATAATAGAATAGGAAGCAGTAAATGAGGTGCCATGTAGACAGGGGTATATTTTACACCTAGAGGCTTTGGCAAAGTCTTTTAAACCAAGATGCTAATGCATCAATGGGTTGCCCATTAGAAGACCCATATATGCGTCCTGTATGCATCATTGTGGTCATCGTGCAAGTGGCAAAGTTGAGCTTATGTCATTCATTATAATCATCTTGCAAGTGGTAAAATTGGTTTTTGTTGTAGTTTCGATTAAAGAGAACATGGAGATGCTACTGGTTTCCCTATAAATATAAGATACATTAAGTACAAATCCAAAGATTTAGGCTTGGGTGGCATTAAGCTTTAACATTTAATTCCACAAAAGAAATAGAGTTAAGGAGGGGCAACTTCAATCTATGACTAGCAATACGTAATA